>QJNZ01002362.1:76876-114968 GCA_004155055.1 Monosporascus sp. CRB-8-3
GTTAGATGCAAGAGAGAGTACCGTATGTAGTCACTGAGATGGGGGGTTCCTAGTCGTCATCTAATGAGCTCTGCTATCCGGGCTATAATATTCTTTTCTATCCGGGCTATAATCCGACCTTGCCAGCTATCGCTCAGCAAATATTTGCGATGGTAGTCTACATGTTCAATCAATACTGTTATCAAAACGCACCCTAAAATCCCACATCGTAATACGGTACCAGCACAATAACAACTTTTAAATAAATTAATCATATTAATTATATATAAATTTTTTTTTTCCAATTCATTTATATATCATAAGTTAATATCGTTATATCAAGTTACGTTTTAAATTCCTATATTACCGCCTTTACTAAGGCGTTAACGTTTTCGCCTGGCGACGCTATGTCGATTTGCGTATAATAACAATGCATCAAAATAACGAACTCTAAAAAACGAATACGTTTTAAAGCATCTTGACAAAAATGGAAGATTAGGAAATACCGGGCCTGCGACCACATGGCATGCAGCTTGGTAAGGTGGGCTAGAGCCCGGATAGCAGAGCTCTTTTTTATCCCCGCAAGCCCCGGAGTATGGCAGCCACACCGCAAACTTCTTCCCAAGATAAGCCAACGCCTCGCAAAGCCTAGCCAGATCTTCCATGCAGGTAAACACTAACCGAAAGAAGACACTGAGTCACAAACCAACGTACGGCACTTACCTAGGCACCTATTGACCGTCCCTAAAGGCGGATTTCTTCTGATTCCTATAAATCAGCTGGGCAGCCTCGTAACGAATTGGCTAATCCGATGTCGTAAAGAGTCAAGCAACTGCGATCTAGGAGCGTGCATGAGCTGACCGGCGCTGCCTAGGCCACTTATAGGGGGACCGGCCAATTGGTAGAGCCCTCTCCACATGGACCCCACAACTCAGCCCCATCTTGCGCCCTTCGTCTTGTCAATTTAAGGGCGGACGCTTAGCCCCCGCGCTAGCACAGCCGTATTCTCCTGGAGTTGGTAGACACACTGCTCGTACGGTACGCCTATGACGAACGTCGCTTCCAATGAGTAACCCTCTTCGAGTCAGATAATGAGTGGCTTTTCCAATATACTCCTGCAAACATTAACGATGTTCGGACGATATTAAGTAATTCTGTATCTCAAGGAATGGCCTGATTGGACAGTTTGTGAATCTCCTTTCCCGTTTCGGCGCTCTACCTGTGCTTACGTCCCTCCGTCCCCCCTTCCTTGTTATCTCTTGGCTAGGTAGGCACTGGGTATACTGGAATTCTCATTCATTCTCATTCATTCATTCATACTCTTAACCTTGACACCTTCTCTCCGAATAATTCCAACCCGTCTGCAAAGTCTTCTTGTAAGCTGAGGGAAACACGGATCGTGTTGTTCCCCCGCGCCCTTCTGCTATGCTCTCGACATATTGACATGCTAATTGTTCGTTGACTTGGGCCTAAGACTATTCCGGCGCAAGCACGCGCCCTTTAAATGACCACAATTGACGAGCTGGAAGAGATGGACTTCGTGGACTGGGACGCAGCCGCTGCCGGCACCGGCTTCGACTTGCCGGCCGTCTCGGAGGACGTAACCAATTCGCTGGAGGCAGCTCTTCCCCCTGATCAACCAGATATGGACCTGGTATTTCAAGACATCGACGGCGACGAGTGGGCAAACTGGGCCATCGAGCACTTTACGTCGACTCAGATTGCCAACGACGCCGGTGTCCCGGCGGACCCCAACGCTAACATGGAGGGCCACGATCCGTGTGCCACCATGTACTGGGAGACCCCGGAGACTCCTTGCAACCATTGTGCCGTAGGTGGCTATCAGTGTAAGCGAATCCGGGAGGGTAAATACAAGGGCTACTGTACCAGTTGTGTTGCGCTGCGATGCGGATGCAGCTTTGGGCCGCTGACCAACAATCTCACCGCTGACGCAGGTGCGACATTCCCAGCAAATCCTTGGCCAATTATGGGCGATAGACCAGAGACGTCGATCTTGCTCGAGGACGATTTGGCCGCTATCATCAACTCGGAGGCCCCAGGGCTCGTCTCAGTAGCAGACGAGAACGCTGAAAAGCAACCCCCACCACAGAATCCTCAGAATATGCCTAAGATTGGCGCCAGGTTCTCCAGGGAATCGGTCAAGATCCTTAAGAACTGGGTATCAACCCATAGCAAGCATCCTTATCCCACCGAAGAGGAAAAGGAGAACCTTCAGAGAATGACCGGACTCAGTAAGACGCAGATTACGAACTGGCTCGCAAACGCCCGACGCCGCGGCAAGATTCACATCACGAGGGCTACTTCCCCTCATATCGGCCGTGGATATGCCCAAGCCATTGACATTCCCCAGCGCCCAGGTACACCAAGCCTTTTCGCGAACATGAACCCCCTGCAGCGTTGGGCCCACTCGCCGCCGGAAAATGAACCCGCCTCCGTTACGGCCATTGCCCGAGCCGTGTCAGCGTCATATTCCCAGACGTCGTCCACATCTGGCCGGAACAGTCCTTATATCTCCACCTTCTCAGATGACGGGTCCAGCAGGTCTCTCTGCAACCAGTCCTCAGCCAGCAGTTTTGGGACCTCTCACTCTAGTGGTGGGTCCTTCGCTTCGTCCTTCTCCCATAACTCTCGGGGCTCCTCTGTTCCTTCATTTGTTCGGACGCGGGGCCGACGTCGCCGCAGGAGGGCACCTCAGAAGCGAGCAGAGGATGCCTTAAGTCAACCTCTGAAGACCTTCCAGTGTACTTTCTGCACAGAAACCTTTAGGACCAAACACGATTGGCAACGGCACGAGAAATCTCTGCATCTGTCTCTTGAGCGATGGGTATGTTGTCCAAACGGGCCGAGGGATGTGAACCCGGAGAACAACGCCCTTAGCTGTGTCTTCTGTGGTCTGGCCAACCCCGACGATGCCCATGTGGAGTCACATAATTATTCTGGCTGCATCGAGCGGACGCAAGAGGAGAGGACCTTCTACAGGAAGGACCACCTGCGGCAACATTTGAAACTCGTGCACAATGTCAAGTTTCTCCAGTGGTCCATGGATAAGTGGCGGGCGAATTCGCCAGAGATCCGATCGCGATGTGGTTTCTGTGGCATTATCATGGATAGCTGGTCCATGCGAGTCGATCACCTGGCCGAACACTTCAAGACGGGTAATACCATGGCGGACTGGAAAGGTGACTGGGGTTTCGAAGCACCTGTGCTCCAAATGGTTGAAAACTCTATTCCACCTTGTGAGATGACCAGCAAGGCTCCTTTCGCCCGCTAATGCTAACACATTGTGATAGACATGATCCACGATGAAAGGCAAACACCTCTGCCGTACATGGCGAGCCACAATGCTCCATGGACGCCGAGTAACGCCTACGAGCTCCTAAAGGTTGAATTACAATATTGGATATCTAACCGGATTAACGATACCGGTAACCCGCCGACTGACGCTGAGATACAATATGAGGCCTGTCGTGTGATATTCAGTGCCGATGCCCTGTCGAGAAGCCCTTCCGGAATGGAATCTTCCTGGCTTCGTGATTTGGTCATGTCTTCTGACGAAGTGACGGGGAGTGCAGTGTATCGGCCAATCCGGAACTCAGCGGAGGGTTGCATGTCCGCACTTCGCATCAATGGCAAGAACAACATCTTCGAGGACTGCCCTTTCGAGAGGCAACTTCAGGAGTATGTCAAAGCCAGGGAGCTACTTGGCCTAACGGCGATGGACCAAGAGCTCCAAGTCGAGGCGTGTCGAATTATTGGCAGGACCGAGGAGAGTTCCAGTAACCCTTCGGACCAAGTGGCAAACTGGCTACTCAGGTTGATACACAACTCGCCGAAATGGCTAGAGGCATTCAGACAGCGTGCCCGCCTGCCTCGAAGCGAAGATATTGTGGACGTGGACAGGCGATCCAAAGACGCCAAGACCATAGATTCTACCATCTACAATTATAGCAGGCTGGAGCGAGAGTTGGCAGAGTTCCTTCAAGCACAGCGGTCATTGGGAACTGAGCCGACAGACGCCGCTCTGCAACGGCAAGCCCGTGTTATTATTTACGATATCGATGACGAATGGAACCAGACGGCCGCTGATGATAGAGAGTGGTTATCGCATTTCCGACAGAGACATCCTCCTCTGGAAGGGCCGTTAACGGAATACACCGCAACACCTCTGCAACGTGGGAGTCGGCCTAACATACAAGGTTCTGATACTACGCCCTCGCCGCTAGGATCAGGCAGCTCTAACACGGAGCACCTCGGGGGTTCAGCAATTTCGAACACCAAGAGCAATCAGATGAAGATGGGTGCCTTGTTCAACGACGCCAATTGCTATCGTCGCCTTGCTCGGTGCCTCAGCCGCTTCGTAGCATCGACAATGTCGACGAACAACCCGAACCGACACGTCCCGACCGACGAGGAGCTCAGGCATCAGGCTCGATGGATAGTCTATGACGAGTAAGTAGTCCACATATGGGTCCCCACCCTGATGCCCCTCTATGGGGACTTCCTAACTGACATGAATGGCGCAGCGATGACATCTTCAACCAGACCGCCGCCGACAACGACGAGTGGCTGCTGCGCTTCAAGCGCGACGTCGGGCTGCTTCCCAGGGACTCCGGCCCCGGGCTTAGCGATACCGACGGCTGGCATCCGCGCGAGGGCGGGACGGGGTTCGCGCCGCCGTACGTGTACCCGAACCGACAGACGACGATCGAGCCGCTGCGGGCGGCGCCCAAGATCACGCTCGGCGGCGTGGGCGGCGACAAAAACGGGGAGGAGGAGGAAGCAGCGACGAAGGCTACGACGACGCCGCCCTTCGAGTTCGAGCCCAACGCCGCCACGGCGACCCACTTCCTGCAGCACCTCACGCGGCGCTACCCGGCGCCCGCCAAGGTCTTCTGCTCGCGCGAGCTCGAGAGTGGGCTCGCCGAGTACGTGCGCCGCGAGCTACACCGCTCCGGCGGCGTGTTCCCGAGTGATGACGCCATGCGCGAGCGCGCGCGCCAGATCTTGGGGATGGAGAAGACGCCCTGCGACGACCCCGTCCTGCTCGGCAAGTTCAAGGCCGCCATCCAGGGCACTGCCGTCGCCGTGCCCGTGCCTTCTTCGTCTTTGATGATTGGCGGTGATGGCTTGAGCGCCGCGACGGCTTCCAACCACCAACAGCAGCAGCCGTTGTCGTCGAGCATCTCGGGCATCACTGCGGGTCTCCGGTCTATGGCGGCAGCGGCGTCAGCCGATCCTACAAACTTCACCTCGCAGACGACGACAGGGATGGACGTGGATCTCGCAGACTTCGGCGAGTTCAGCTTTTCAGAACAGGAACTCAACGACCTGCTACTGGAGATAAGCCCCACGGGTTCCGGATCCGTTGAGGGGACCGCGCAGCCGTCGCAGCTGGGCAGCAGCGTAAGCCCGTCAGAACTGACATTCAACAACTACCACAGCAGCAATGCACCGGGATCCGGCTTCAAATTTTGATTTGATTGGAGAGATGATGTCGTTACCGAAAAACCTGGCACCGCTGGGACGGTCTCATTCCCGCGCGTGCTCGATACCATTTGGGAGGAGTGAGTTGAGTTTGAGCAGTATGGCGTTTTGGGTTTTATTTTTTGGTTTTTGGGGACGAGATGAGATGGAAACGTCACGTAGGATATATCGTATTTGAGATGGAATATAATATCGTAAATTAACCTGCTATGGGTTCTATTATCTTTGCTACCGTGGACAATCTATAAGTCTACCATATGAAGGATAGGTATTACGCTGGTACGATGCTCGTAATCACAGCTGAAGAGTGTTTATGCCAGAATCAACATTTGTACTCTATAATCTGCATTTATAAATTCCCATCGCACTGAAGTCAACCTCGCACGCAGGCCTGCGGCCTTATTCACACTCAATACAGATAGACGAGGTACTCTGACAAGGCGCCATCAGATTGCAATTTCCAGTCGTGTGATTGATTACACATACAAAACAAGCCCTTTCTAACTAAACCTTCTATCCATCGCCAGCCAGCCAACCGACCAAATAACCAACCGACCACACTGGCGCAGTTGCGAGAAACAAACAAAAAGAAGACTTATACAGTGACAAAAGGGTATCGTAACGAAGAGGATGCAAGGCAGGCTAGAACACAACGAATAGGGCGGGCGGGCACGGAGACCGGCGAAGTGAGAATAACGTTAGGTAAAGCACGCGTTTTATCGAACTGAGTTGGCTGGCTAAATCGGGTGGATATGGTTGATAGACGAAAACGTAGCCCCAGAACTGTCTGCGGACCGCAGGTACCTCGGAGACTTCCCAGACTGTGTTGTTACCACCCCCTGCTGCTGCCACCGCTCTCCCTCCGCGGTATGCCGCTGCTCCTCGCCGCCGTAGTCGCGCTGCCCGAGGAACCCGGCCGCGCCGCGAACGGAATGGGCGACGTGGCCGTGAACCCGTGCCCTTGGTAGCCCCTAGTCTTCTCCGGGCTACCCACGGCGGCGAGCTTGCGCGCCTCGAACGGGCGCGGCTTGCTGGGCGAAGCAGAAGCGGGCGGGGAGCCGACGTTGGGGTCCAGGATCCGGATGGGTCCCGACACGGGGACGGCCGCGGGCGTCGGGCCCTCAGGCTGGTACGGTATGAAGAGGTCCGGGGTCTGGGCGGTGGCGGTGGTGGCCGGTGTGGACGCGGCGGGGGATGAGCTCTCCGCGAACGTCGGTTGGTCGCCAGCGGAAACCGGCGTCGTCACGATGCTGGGGACTGTAGGGGCAGGGGTGGTTGGCTCGGCTTGTAGCTCTATCGGTGCAGGTTGGGTGGCCGACACTGCTGTGGGCTCAGCAGCTGCTTTCTCTTCCGCGGCCGCTTTCTCGGCTGCCTCGCGCTTCCTTGTCTCCCTTTCCTCTTTGGTGAGGAACTTGATCTTGATCCGTTTCATCCCATTAGTAATATTATCCATGTCGTTCCCGGCATCTGCGGTAGGTTTCGGTGACGTTTTATTGGACGCAGGACCTACTGCGGATCCCTGGCTAGGTTTCGTGGCGGCGTTGTTAGATGCCCGGGGCGATGGTGCACCAGCAGCCGCTTGGCTCGAAGCAGCATCAGTCTTCGGTGTCGTAGTTTTGGTCGCCTTCGGGAAATTTGGTGCCCGGAGGGCTTCCCTTTTTTCCGGTGCTGTAGGTCGCGTCTTCTTCGCATTTAGGTTCCCGTTGCTTTTCGTGCGAACACTCATAGAGGTACTTGGCCGCATACTTGGGTAACTGCCAGATTGCAAGCCAGCAGAGGCTGGTTCCGGTGACGTGTTCGAGGCTGTAGCCGGCCGAGAGATAACGCTCGATGCTCTGCTCAGCTGACGCGTATGTGTTGGCTTTCCACGAGCCGTAGCCTGTAACCATATTAGATCGTGTGCTTTCATGTTTGAGGGTTGATTGAAGGTGCGTACCTTGTCTGTGGCGAGTGCACCGCCGACTGTCTTCCTCCGTGTTTTGGTATCGACATCACTGTCCGGATCTGTGTATCTAGTAGGTTTCCGCTCTCGAAGAGACATGCGGGTTGAAGAACGAGGCGGAAGGGAAGCAGCAACGTCCCCCATCTCGCTGTTGATCGAGCTGAGAGACTGACGCTGCTTAACCTTAGTCGCCTCCGGATTGAGCTCCTCGTGCTTGCAACTGCTGATTTGTCGGTGGCTTGGGATAAGGAGATTACTCAGTTCGTGAGCGGCTGCTGGCCACGGAACGTCCGGAGGCGGAGGCGTTATTGCTCTTATCTCCATTGGCCGCCCTCCGTTCGAACCATTGTACCCCGACAGACTTCGACGGACCTTAGCCATCTCAGTCAGCTTGGCTTCAGAGGCCCGAGTGGGAGAAGAATAAGTCGGCGCGGGGCCATCTCGAATCTTGATAGGCTTCGGAGGTGTGGGGGCCGTGTAGGCGTCAAGTTGGTCGAGCTCCGAAGCGGACCACCAGCTAGGATCATACGGAAATGCGGTAAACTTCGGCGGAGAATCAACTTCGCTCAAGGTACTCCGTCGGCTGTCTTTTTGACTGAGCGATCTCATCCTGTGGCCCATCTCGTGTCCAAGCCCGCCATTAACATCCTCTCGAGTGAATATAGGCTCGTTCCCCGCTAGGCCGCCCAAGTGGCTCAATACCCCTGAGTACAGAGCTCGATCGCTGTAGCCGCCCTCAAGTACGCTGATAACACGGCCATCCACGCCCAGCCCTTCCTCTGCTGCAAGCTTGACGACGTCTCGAGTGATGCGGGCGTAGAACTCCGTGGGAACATTGACTTTATGTCGCTGCATGCCTACGCCCTCCCACTCGCTTGCGTCGAAGCCGGCAGACAGAAAGATCGCAGCTCTAGGCACCTGACCCGAAGCTTTGAATCGTTCCGTCTGCAACCGTAGATAGTTTCGAGCCTTCTCGAGCAGAATCGAATACTTCGACTGGTACAACTTCCAGAATTCGACCTCGGTCTTCCATTCTTGTAAATGGACGTTCCATATGTTCTGTCCATGTGCATTATCGATGCAAAGACTGGCATTCTTCACCTTCTCCTCGTCGCCGTATTCGCACGGGTATGAGTTAATATCGTGGAGGCTGAAATAGCCAATCGAGGTCTTCTTCCACGCGGCGGCATTCTTGGCGAGCCCGCGCTTGTTGTGCGCCCATGCGATGGCCTGGGACCCATCACCGTGGTGCAGGTCGAAGTCGACGATAGCAGCATGCGTTAAACCGTGGGTCAGCACTCCGTGCATGATGCCAACCTGGACGTTATTGACCCAGCAGAACCCCGAGGGGTGTGAAGCGGAGCAGTGATGGCCGGGAGGACGCACAGCAACGAATGCGCGCTTTTGGGGGGAAGGCGAGAATACGATGTCGACAGCTTCGCATACCGCACCCAGGGCCCCTTCAAACGCGCTCTGAGACTCGGAACAGAGGTACAAGTCTCCTTCGTGCAGCTTCTGTGGCGGTTCAGCGTCGGATCCTCGATTGACGTCAGGCCGTCGCAACTCGTTGCCGTTCGTTGCCAGCTTCGTCTCTGCCGATTCACACATCATCTTCAACTCCTCCATCCACTTAGTGCCATGGACGTTGGTGACAGCAGACGCATCCAAGGGCAGTTTGCGTTCCGTCTTCAGTATGAGAAAAGGGATGGAAGGGAGCGTGGTAGGATCCAGGTTGGGATGAATCGGGACATTCCCTTCGCTGTGTCTTTCACCGAGTCTGACATATGCTGTGGATACACCCAAAACGCTGGCTTGAATCCTCTCTGGGCGCTCGACGATGGTGCTCAGCAGGCCTTTCGATGAGCGAGGCCGGGAGAAACGGTGGCCATAGCACGCATCGTGTAGAATAACGACCGTTTCCGTAGGACGAGTCGATAGTCCAGCGTGTAGAGTGTCCAGTTCCCTCTTGAAGTATTCATTGGCAACGGCGGCCACGGTCGGGGCAGGCTTTTCGACAATAATTGGGAAGTTGCTCGGCTTGCCGGTTGAGGACCTGAGGTTCGTCGTGCTCGTCCTGCGCGAAGGGGGTCGTGCAGTGCCAGCGACTGAGCGCAATGAGGTGGTAGAAGATTTGCGCATAAGATTTGGGGTGGCAGAACGTGAACGAGTGTCATTATTAATGGAACTGGTTCTAGAGAATGGGCTGCGTGCTGCGGTTGACGGTCGGAGGTCGCCTGCCTTGGGCGAACCTGAAGAACTGCGGGCATGATGCGAACTGGAAATCGAGAGCCTGTTCAGCGAATGCAGCAGCTCGCCATCACCTGGCGACCCGTTGGCTGACTGCAGCCCGGAGGAAACTCTGCGTTCAGGGGAAGCCATCGTGCTGGTTGACCCCGACGAACAGTGTCTTGTCGGTCGAGTCAAGAAGGCTGTGGATAAAGATAGCTTGTTGGCAGACGGTCTGCCGTTGTCTGTGATGTTGGCCGCTAGAAAGCGGATATTGGAATCCAAGAAACAATCGTGACTTGTATCGTCGTTCGAAGTTGGCTGTATGTTGTCAACCGGAGATGACTGCACTTCTCCTGATAATTAACAAGGAACCCCCCTTACCAGGCAGACCAAGCTCTAGCAAGGTAGGTTAGCTCGGGTGGTGAGTACTTCGTAGCCGCGTCGCGTTTGGGCAAAGACAATATTTAACTTAAAGGGCTTTTATCAGTTGATAAGAAAATAGAGTGGCCGGGGGGGTGTTCCCGAGCAACGTGTCACACGCCCCACTTTCTGACTTGTACCTACATGAAGCCATGTGTAGGTACATACGTTAGGTACTTGGGCATCGAGGCATCACACTGCGTCAGGGCCGTGTACACGTATGAGGCAATGCAGCTTGGTGAGGAATTACAAATATATTTCAGGCAATTGGCAAGCCAGGGCACGCAAATGTATGCATCTTAATTTTAGCCCAGGCCTATTAACCCATGGTGTGTAGCTTCTAGACTTCGATACCCTAACTTAGTGGGGACTGTCCGTAAAGTCACCTACTAAGGGAATCGATCAAAGAGATTAACTCTGAGACCACGTGTTTTTACATACATGTATGTAAATACCTACGTGCAGGTATCCGGGTTGTACAGAGCGAGTCAACAAGCCACACTGGGCCCAAGATCTATCAGTACTATCGAGGTCTTTGCTTTTCTCTCAGTTGGTAATTAGTTACCTTCCGGGGTTAGTGACGTTATCCCAGCGCCTGATATCGGTATGGCAGGTATCCATATATGTACATCAGCGATGTTTCCTGCGACTTCGTATATGTGCAATGATTTGTCCCAGCCAAGTACACCGGCCCTCACCTGCCCCTCCTCGCTCTGGGTGCCCACTGCCAACCAACTAATCACCTCTGCCCTTGAAACCCCCACTGACGTCTTATTGCATAAAAGTCACAGTATCATCTGAATCTCGTCTTCAAGGACTCGGCCGACTGCGGAGTCCTCGAGATTCCGTTCATCACATGCAAAACTCTATTGTGCAAAGAATGGATAAGGTCGTATAACATCGAAATCGCACCTTCATAATTCTATCACGGATTGAACTGCGAATTCGGCTGTTGTCAACACCTAGAGATATAGAGCGTCCCTGTACTGCTAACGGCGCTTGCACTAAGATTCGGAATCTGGGATAGAGTCCGGCTGGACTTTCTGGATTTCTAAGCAGCCTCCCAAGCTTATAATCCCTCAGTCACCGCAGCCCTCCGCCGTCCTTCCATCCAATACCACGACCCTAATTCGAACGACGCACCGTCTTATACTTCTTGCAAGAACCAGGGTCGACCTGCCGGAACGGATCCAAACGCAAACGCCAACGACCACCATGGCGCCGTCCCTAGAAGATCCCGACCCCGTCCAGGACGTCCTCTCCAACCCCCTCAAAGCCCGCCCGCAGCTCGTTGCCCCGGAACCCGAGCACTGCCCGGGGCCGGAGTCCGAGCGCGCCGGGCAGGCCGACTCGTGCGCGGGGTGCCCGAACCAGGCTATATGCGCGTCGGCGCCCAAGGGCCCGGACCCGGACATACCGCTGATATCGGCGCGGCTGTCGAGCGTGCGGCACAAGGTGCTGGTGCTCAGCGGCAAGGGCGGGGTGGGCAAGAGCACGTTCACGTCGCTGCTGGCGCACGCGCTGGCGGCCGACGAGTCGCGCGCCGTGGGCGTCATGGACGCCGACGTGTGCGGGCCCAGCATCCCGAAGATGATGGGCGTCGAGGCCGAGACGGTGCACGTCAGCGGCGCCGGCTGGTCGCCCGTTTGGGTGTCGGACAACCTCGCCGTCATGAGCATCCAGTTCATGCTGCCGAACCGCGACGACGCCGTCATCTGGCGCGGGCCCAAGAAGAACGGGCTCCTGAAGCAGTTCCTCAAGGACGTTGAGTGGGGCGACCTCGACTTCCTGCTCGTCGACACCCCGCCCGGCACCAGTGACGAGCACCTCAGCGTCAACAGCTTTTTGAAGGAGAGCGGCATCGACGGCGCCGTCATGCTGACCACACCCCAGGAGGTCTCGCTGCTCGACGTGCGCAAGGAGATCGACTTCTGCCGCAAGGCCGGCATCCGGGTGCTCGGGCTCGTCGAGAACATGAGCGGCTTCGTCTGCCCCAAGTGCACCCACGAGAGCCAGATCTTCAAGGCCACGACGGGCGGCGGCGCCGCGCTCGCCGAGGAGATGGGCATCCCGTTCCTGGGGGAGGTGCCCCTCGACCCCAGGATAGGCATGGCGTGCGATTACGGCGAGAGCTTCTTCGACCATTACCCAGATAGCCCGGCTTGTAAGGCGCTTATGAGGGTTGTGGAGGGGCTGTCGCGGGAGATTGGGATTGATTCCCAGCAGCAGAAGACGGTGTCCGGCGACATGTCAAAATCGTGACAAGATAGCAAAAGATTATAAAGACAGTAAAATTCCGCTATCTTCAAGGCCCGACACGACCTCCCCGCTCGCTGGGCAGCGTCTGTGCAACGGCGAGCCAACCATGACCCCTTAATATGGATGTCCATCTATATGACCATGATATCACCTATTCCGGGCTCAACTGTCGCCCAACTTCTTCGGGATGTCTTCCAGTTCCTCCGCGCTCTCCAGGTCAATCACCTTCCCGACCTCGGCCGTGTTCCGCATCAGCTCCTTCGCGCCCGCGTACATCATCCGCGCCTCGGCGTTACACGTCGTTGGGAGGTAGTACAGCAGGACGTAGGGCACGGATAGTCGACCGTCGGACTGCACATCCATCTGAATTAGCAATGCTTTCCTTTCGACTCCTCTTAACCGTGTCTCCGGCATCCTCTCGCTTCGTCTTATGTGTCAAAAGATAGGATAAATGCAGCGTCGGAAGAGGGGAGGAAAGGGCGAATAGGAAAAGAGGGAGATGGACCACGTACAAGCGTCAAGGGGTAGCTGAGCAGAATATACCGCGGCGAGTTGTCTGGCAGGTCATCGGCGACCTCGTCGAGCGACTTGTAGACGACCTTATCCTCGTCCTGCTTGATCTCTTGCGTCTTCTTATCTATGTAATCTGTCGTAGGTGATTTGGCAAGCACCGCAAAGTCAGCCCACGTCGGCGCCGGTATCGGGGGTCGGTCGGTCGGTCGTAACAGAAACATCCCCAAAGGTGCGCGTTCGTGCAGGGCACGGGAGCAGGGCAGGGGTGTGTGTTTTGCCAAAGAAGACATAAAGACGTACATACAGATGACAGCTTGCGGACCGCTGGCGCGCGACGTGCCCAGCCGGAACTTTCGCAGGTGTTCCTTGGTCTCCTGCGAGAATGTGTAGAGTCTTGCCTCGGAGCTCTGTTCGTAGGTTAGGAACGGCGTCGGTTTAACCCAGTTAATCTAGCAATCTAGGTAGAGGCAAGAAGAGGGGTTCAGTCGGCCGCTTCAAACATCTGGCACACGCACCATCTTGTCCTGGGATATGTCTCCACGCTGTTTATATAAGTTGAGCGGGGTCTATGTCGCGCCAGTGTTATGCTCGAAGCTCGAAGTAAGAGTCGTGGTCAAATATACATATAGTTCAAGAGCTGGTGTGTCGCATGCCTCGTATCATCAGTCGAGCAACTCAAGCAGTAGACCATAAACCCCACCATGGAATGACGGCAGCTCACTAGCTTTAGTTACTAACGTACGGCGTATATCGTACCGACCGGGCCGGGGCACAACCCCCACCACCACTACTAACTCGGAGCGGAGTACACAACGCTGGCATCGCATCATCCCACCGCCCATTCGTTGAGCACCATTCACCTGTGACTGAATCTCGTTATTCGGAACAATCGTTTTTTGGCGTCCGGGAAATTTGACGTTTACTTCAGGGATACATGATCGGATTAGAAACCGACAGCCCTGCTTCATGTTCTCGCGGCTCTCGCAGGTCGCACGCCATCTCTCTAAACCACGTCCCAACTTCGGACATACATCTGCCGCCGCCGCTGCTACGTCCAGGTCGAGCGGTCTGGCGCCGAGGATCATGGCCTCGGCCAATGAGCGCCAATCGCGGACGATCCACACGGCGGCATGTCTCATTATCGGGGACGAGGTGCTGGGCGGAAAGGTTCGAGAGCAGTAACTAGTTCGTTCTTGCCGTGTATATCTCTCCTGACGGATCTACAGACGACCGATGTATGATATTCAAAGGCCGAAGGCGTTGATTTAATCCGCTTATTCATGGATGCCAGCTCCGGCTAATACGCCCTCTAGACAAACTCGGCCTACATGGCCAAGTGGTGTTTCTCTCTTGGCATAGTACGTCTGAAGACAATGGATGACCCCGGAGATGTCGGGGCAGGATCTGACCGGCCCTACAGAACTTGAAGAGAGTCGAAGTTATCGAGGATGACGAGGAAGAGATTATAGAAGCTGTGCGGAGGATGAGTGACCGCTATGATTTCGTCGTGACAAGGTATTGTGAAATCCTACAAGGGGCACTCAGGAGCTATCGAGGCAACTAACGGGCACACAGCGGCGGGATAGGACCGACGTGAGCATCCGGCTATGGAAAAACACTATCTGCCGCAGAAAAGCTCATTGGAAACAGACACGATGATATAACCTACCAATCCATCGCCAAGGCCTTCAGCCTCGAGCTGAAGCTGCACGGGGAGGCCTATGAGCGGATGAAAAAGCTTAGCAACCCGCGTAAGTCGGAGCCGGACTTCAGCTGGGACGTCGAGTCGCCTACAAGGACGGCGCGGCTGCGTATGGTCGAGCTGCCAACCGACGTGTCGCGAGACTTGTCGAAACAAGCCCTGTTTGTCCGGGATGACCTTTGGGTGCCCATATCTGTTGTCAATGGCAACATCCACATACTGCCAGGCGTGCCGAGGCTATGTAAGTCGTTTACTTCACTGGGAGGTTGTGTGCAGTTAGAGGGGTGAGGTAGCTGACATTCACGGGGAAAACAAAAAGTCGAGAGTCTGCTCGAGGGCCTTAAACCGTTCATCGTTCATAGGCTCGTGGATCCCGAGGGCAAGGGCATCAACAGGATTATCATCTCAACGCCCATGGCCGAAAGCGCCGTGGCCGGGTACCTCACCGAGCTGGCCGCTAAGGCTGCACCCCACGGTGTTAAGGTGGGTAGCTACCCGCGCTGGGGCAAGAAGACCAACTCCGTCACCCTCGTCGGGAGGGACCTGGCATACCTGGAGAGCCTAGTGCCGGAGGTAGTCGAGAAGGTCAACGGAAAGAGGGTCGTCGTGGAGGGAGAGGATGACGAGCCAGAGGAATTGCCACCACCACCAACACCGGAGAAGTAATCTACGTACGAGACACGGCAGGCAAGTCCGTCTGTAATGGGAGCCCGTTGGTGCTGCTGCTGCGACGCACCATCAAACGGAGAAGGTAGTACACACTTGGAAACTCCGGCTGCAGCAGCCACTCGCACATCCGCATGCGGGTCAACCCGCCCGCCCGGTTTATTCCGGCTCCTGGTTCCGTGTCGGGGCCGTGTACAATGAAAACGCAATTGCATCCTTGCGGCCAGAGTCTCACTCATTGGTAGTCTCGTCTAGACCTCCTATAATGCATGCCATCGGGTGTTTATTCAAGTCTTGAATAGATCACAGGCCCGTATTTCCCGTTCGAAGAGCTGTTTCTCGTTCCGGTTCTGAGAAGAGATACTTCGTACGTTGCTCGCAGGACCCACATGCATTTGTCGTCCGACCTCGACGCTCAAGGCACTCGAGTACGCTCGACCCCTTGTTTTCTTTTAGGATGGGGCATTCTTATTTAGTGGGCCCGAGGTTTCGTTATCACATAAGCCAACTCTTTTAAGCTAATATTATATTTTAAATAAAACCTTTCGAAAGGTGCGCTTACGGCCTGATTGATTATTGTTATGAACGCCGTCATTATAAGACATATATCAAAGATATCGTAAATTCGAAGTTCTACCCGGTTAATAAAACAAGGGGTCGAGTCTACGGATGATGTCCCAGATTTCGTCCACCTTCAGCTCCGATAGGACAATCTCATCTCGTTTCAACGTGCCGTTCGACAGAGGTGCCGTCACGCGGCGGGGTTTATCTACGACTAAGTACGTCGTTAATCCTTGGCCCCAGCCCTGGTGATCTCCGTGAGTTGTTAGGCGCTATGTATGGGAAATGAGACGGTGGAGCCCTGGAGATGATGGAAATTTTCGAGAAAACCGCACATGGACGGATGCGGGATAGAGCATAGGCCTAGTGCCAGCATACGCGCAGTGGGTTGCTCGGCAAGAGAAGCTAATAATTGTAGGCCCTTGTTTGTAATCGCGCGTATGGGGGGCTCAAGGGTTATGATGTTATCCCGGGACCCCTGCGTGACTGCTCGGTGGTACCTACCTGGAGCTCGATCCTTGGGATGGCCAATTTGGATTTCTCCAGACCGCTACTGCAGAACGCACGGTGAAGCACATTACACAGCAACGTAGGTATGATACTTCCTTGTTGTTTAGTTGCACCACGCAGGTGCTATGTCCCCAAAGGTGCGGCTGGATGATTAGCTAACATGACATGGTACAAGTGTTGTATCTACTATCAGTTTAAGTCAGTCTCGAGGCGAGCTCTATGCTGTCGACACGAGGCTGTTCACGCCATCAGGATTCAGAACCCAGAGACGATCCACCCAAAGCACGGATCAATTGGTGTAACATCTACCGGAGGAAGGTGACTGGAGCCAGAGTCGTTCGTTTGCTGCGGAAGCCGAGTATTAATATTGCTCTTATAGCATGCTCCAGCAGGGTATTCTGTTCTGAAACGGCGCCCCCACAGATGCTTAGCCGCATGGAGAAGCGTAAAGCTGCGTTACTTACTCAGGTCGGGAAAGCCTCGAAATAGGCTCGAGGACCTACATACCAAGACAGCCGTCAGAGGTAAATTCGGCCGGCCCTGCGAGGTCACTGTGGCTTGCTGCATGTAGCCTAACTCGACGCGGCTACCGACTCCGCACGAGGTCTGTTTAAGCTTGTTTGTGTCTGACATGGTCTTTGCTAGCCATTACGCAAGTGCCGGTTCGTTGGCTTTTGGGACAATAGAAGTTTCGATGTCTCGCGTCGATGTTCGGGATTCCATGGTGCCAGCGAGCGAGGATTGCGCCGTATAAAGCGCATATGTCTCGGCACGAAACGAACGGGAAAGTCTAAGCGGAAACAGAATCGCGCTGGATCATGTTGCAGTTGCACAAGGCTGATGTTAGTATAGTAAGCACGACGTCACTCATGGTCAAAGTGGCACAATTATCAAGGTTACGGAAGCTGATCAGGTAGTCGCCGAACCTCCTGACTTACCAACTTTTATCCGTTGATGGCGGCTTAGAATCCTGTCAGATGCTCTCTCGGTCGGTCAAGCCGTGTTGTGTAGGATAGCCTCAAGACTATAAAACGCGTATGAGTCCATCTGCAGCACAGTCCTAAGTGGAGGATCCGCATGTGAGGGACCGAAGCAGCAAATATGGGGTCGGTCGCCGCTGCCGTGGAGATGGTTGAGGACAAAGGCTGGAGAAGTGGGAATCCGTCCATATAGTATGGTCTTAAGCACGGCCAACTGGGATCTCATGCAGGTTAGGTACCTGCATGTAGCTAGGCAGCCTATGCGTATGGACAGACGGCGTCACGACGGTCAAGTGCAGGCTGTGCAGTAGAGACTAGGTCGGCTCGTTAAGGCTATGGCCTTATGAGAGGTTCCTTTCTCAAGTGTCGGTTAATTGCCTTGTAGGTAATTATCCTGGCGAACCGAAAGCCCTTCTCGCTTTGATCCAGAAACGATAGGGTAGACAGGAACGTCAGCGGCAAAGAGAAGATGCAGGCAGTCGGAGTTTATCATTGGATAGATAAAGGCTGGGGAGGTAATCACAATTCGCTCGTTAGGCGCTTACTAATTGTCAGGGGTATCTTTACGTACATATTTACCTCTATTCCTCCGCATTCCAATATATTTATAATAGATGTATCGGCAATTGGTGCTTTCAGGTGCCCGCGGCTGGAGCGTCTAGGTTGTAGATGTTGCCTGGGACAGCTTTTGTCCAGGAACCATCCTTTATATAGCCAAACGTATATGTAAAGGCGATCGCCCCCAGATTTCTTCAGTCTTTCCTAAAATAACCATACGCACTTTACCAAATTCCTACATTTAATTATTATAACTGCTAACATAATAACATTTACTGGTTAATTAACAACCGTAACACGTTAAACAAAGTAATTATTTGCAGGTTAAATTAACAGAAAAAATACGAAACTTAAAAAAAAGTCGCTTAGTTAATTTAAAAAAAAAAATAAACGGTTAACGATAGCAAGCAAATAACAAAAACGTATCCCAAAGCAGCTCCCTATAGTCGAACAAAGCAGCCTACCCGATAAAGGCTTCGTTCTTATACGGAACAAAAAGCATATAAATAACGACTTATTTCCTTCTTCTTTTAATTAAAAGGACCCCTAAAACGAAGAATTCTACAGTAAAGGGGAAAAATAAAAGCTTACGATAAACGTAACGGTAGAAAAAAAACCTATTTTCAAGACTTCCATAAAAAAAACCATATTACCTTAATAACGACAGCTAAAAAACCGATATAAAACCCCTATACAAAAATAACAGCCTTAAATAAAATTAAACAAACTCTATACGTCCTTAAGTACCAACTTAAATAGGATTAAAGAAAACGTTAAAGTACGAAAATATAAATACAGGTCGGTCGAGGATAAAATTAAAAATTTAAAATTCCAATAAAAAAAAACGATATAATAAAATGAATAAATAATATCGTAGAACGATTATTAAACATACCCCAATTCGGAGGTATACCTTAACAAAAACCGCCTTAATTAAAAACGACGCGGAATTTATAAAATACAAACACTTACAGAAACGCCTTACAAAACGTCCAAAAGACGGAAAGCTTATAAAAAACCCCTATCGCCGTCGAAAACAATATAAAAAAAATCAACCCCCTAAGAAAAGGCGAAACGTAACCAAAAAAATAATCTACTAAAAAACCTAATCCCCCGAAAAAAAAAAACGAAAAAAAGAAACCACGTAAAGAAAAAAATATAGCACGTAAAAACTCTAACGATTCGGATAAATTACCTTTAAACTTATCCAAAAATTCCCGAAAACGAAAAAGCCGTTATAACAGTTCCCTTAATATCCCTAGCAACTCCTTAAACCCTAATAGCTTAAATAACTCCAACGAATTAAACGTTCGCTTAAAAAAAAATTTTTTTTAAGAAATCTAGTAATAATGCAAAATTACGTTAGAAACGTTTTAACTTTTTACTGGATAAGGAAAATTACTTAACAGGCTAGGTTAATTAGAAACTTTAAAGTAACGCTTTAATATTTGCCCTTAAAAAGATTAGCTATAAAAACGGAATAAAATTAAAATAACTTAATTAATTACGTTTCGCAAAAGCTATTACCAAAACGTATAAAAGGGTGCCGTTAAAGTTAATTACAGGTATTAAAAAAAAACGAAAATATTAAGAACCCTTAGAAAAACTTACGTAGCAACAAGTAAAGCTAAGTAAAGGTCTTTTTAAAAAAAGCTTAATAAAATTACATACGATAAAAAAAACCCCGTATAGTTTATTACGAAGTTTCAAAAGCTGTTGCGAAAAGTTAAAGGCTATAGTATAAAACTCGGATTAAAAGAATAGATTATTATATTCCTTATTGCTGTAAAGAACCGTACTAATAGCTGGTACAAAACGATTTAATCAGTATTTAGGTAGATTAGTTACTCCTTCTAACAATTAATCGACGATTTTAATAATAAATTCCATAACCGTACCAATAAAAAAAAGAACGGGAAATCCTATAACGCCTAAAAAGGTAAGGGAAAAGGTAATAATAATAACAGCAACTTCCGAAATAACAAACCCGTATAAAATAAAAACGGAAAGCCATTTTACTTTAATTATGGAAAATACAAATACCTAACGAAAAATTGCCTTAAGCCGTAAAAAAAGAGAAACAGTAAAGGAAAAAAAGGAAAACGTAATTAACGTTAAAGTAATAATAAATAAAATAACCAAAGTAATAATTTTCGTAACGTTTATAACGGTAATAAAAACGAAAAATAATTTATTCCTAATAGCCTAAAAAATTTATACCAATTAAACGGAAAAACCTTTAACGTTTACGTTAAAAAACAATAATTAAAGGATTTTATACAATAATATAATAAAATGATTTAAAAAGCAGCCTAAGGAGTTCCAGTAACTAAACGCCTTAAAACCCGGAAAACTTCAACAACGGAACGCCTTAAAACCCGGAAAGCTTTAATAAGTAAATATATTAAAACTTAGGTAATTAATCGCTTAAAGCTATAGAAAATAAACGTTTTAAAAAAACTATTATAAAAAACGTTATATTTTTATACGTTTATTTTTTTTACGGGAATAATTTAAACAAGCTGCTTTAAAACTTAAAAACGAACGTTAATATTACGAATAATATCAGTAACTTGAAAAAAAATATTATAATAAATATTAAATCTAGGGAAATTTAAATTATAACGAGTAGAAAACCCGTAATTATTACTTTTATTAACATTATTAAATAACCTTTAAAAAAGCTTAATAAAAAAAACGAAATTATAATTAAATATACGTTATATATTAATAATTTCTCTTTAAAAATATTTTTCGGGGAAATATTTTATAAAAAAAAAGGTTACCTAAATTATAACGCCTTAATAAGCCCTAATAAAATTTAATTATTAACGATTAACGTTTTTCGGAAAAAATTCTTTCTATAACTTTACGGGAAACCGGAATTTATTATCAAGGTCCCGGATCTAGCAAACGACAAAAACTATTAATAAAAATACGTACTAAAAAAGGTATTCGATAAGAAAAACGGCAATAACCTAATAAATAACTTAAAACATATACTTTCGAACGTTTTTAAAAGCGGGAAAGTTTTAATAACGAATAAAA
This sequence comes from Monosporascus sp. CRB-8-3, assembly GCA_004155055.1. NCBI lineage: Eukaryota > Fungi > Ascomycota > Sordariomycetes > Xylariales > Monosporascus > Monosporascus sp. CRB-8-3. The sequence goes on from QJNZ01002362.1 coordinate 97,749, forward strand.
TCATAAAAAAAATTATTTTTTAACATTATTACCTTTACCACCTTAATACCGAATAATTAATATAGACCATTAAAAAGATTACGGGGATAAATTTAAACCCCGACAATATAAAAAACATCCTTTATACAGCATATGACGAAAAAAAAATACGGAAAATACCGTTTATAAACCCTTAAAAACAAAGAAAATATATAAAAAAAATTATTTAATATAACGTAAAATCAATTAAGCCCATTAATATTAAAAATAAAAGTTATTTTAATCTTTTTACAAACAACCTATCACGTTATAAAAAATATTATTCGTTTAAAAATAAAAATAAAATTTAATAAAACTTATACGCGTATATTACGCAAATTACAAAACGTTTAAAAATATTATTACCGGACGAAAAAAATAAACGCAAAAAAATACAAATCTTACGCCTTAACAACGGCAGGGAATTCGGTATAACAATAATTAAAAACTTCTACGCCATAAAAAATATCGAACTAATAATTTCCAACATATACAATTAATATCAAAACGAAATTACAAAACGAAAAATATAATTTCTACAAAACGAAACGCATATAACTTCCGTATAAATAAAAATCCTTATATACTTTTAAAACTTCGTAATAAAAGTAATAACGTACATTATTAACAAAACAAACTAATTTACGGTAAAGGATATAATACTAATCGAATATTTTAAAAACGTATTCGAACCGAATAAATCACACAAACCCGACAACGGTTATTTCCGAATTTTCGGCAGCAAATATACAATTCTAATTAATAAAAATTATCGGACTAAATTAAAAAAACTAGCAACCCGTAAAACAAAGGAAATATTACTAAGTTATCAAAAAACATACAACTACAAAGTATAACTGCTAAAAAGCGGTAAATTACTTATAACACCGCATATTACTATCTACGAAAACTTAAAAAAACCAGGTAAACCCCTTAACCCTAAAAATATCATCCGATTACTTCTATAACCCGTACAAAAACGTTTAAAATACCGTTAAAAACAAAACGTAAAAATAAAAAATAAAAACGATAACGTTATTTCAAAAGACGATACGAATCAAAAAACCAAGCAGATTAAACGCAAAAAAAAACGCCCGAAAAAAATTATCCCCAAATTATATACTCTAAAGGCCTTAAATAAAACCTTAAAATTAATTCAAAAACTAAAACTAACTTTAACCCAAAAAAGCAAAAACGAAAATGGTTTATATACTTTCCATTTTAACGTATTAACATTAAATAACGATAAAAACCATTTTAATAACTTTAAAAACACCAATTAAACTATCCGGAACGCCTACGAATACAAACAAATAATTAACATATTAAATATTAACATTTATAAACTGTTTACTACCATAAATAACGGCCTAACCTTAAAAGAAATTATAAAAAACCCAAAACGAAAAATATAGCTTAAAATTATCTTTACAAAAATCAAAAAAAACCTCTTACGCGAAATTTTCAAATTTACGCTTTTTAATAAAGTTACCCAAAGGCACCTTATTAATACTAAATAAATATTAAAAAAGAAATATACGTTTATAAAAAAGCTAAACAAATATAAAATACGTATCTACGCAAAAGGATTTATACAGCAAAAAAAAATTAATTATAACGAAATAACAATAAATACCGCAAAAATAATACATTAAAAAATCTTAATAACGTTAACCGCCCTTTTAAGGTAATATATACTCCAGATAAACTTTATTATTACGTACTTAAACGGCAAGTTAAAAGAAAATATTTACATAAAACAATTTCCTATATTAAAAAAATATTTTAATACGTATCTAAAAAATAAAAAGATATATAAGTTCTCCTTAAAAAAAGTTATTAAATTAATAAACCCATTATACGGTTTAAAGCAAACCGGAATTACTTAACAGAAAAAAATAAAAAAGATATTTACAAAATAAAACTTTCGTTCGTTAGTTTCGGATAACGCGATATATTATAACCCTAAGATAAGAAACGTTATCGTCTTATACGTAGATAACTTCCTGCTTTTCGACCTTAATAAATAACGTTTTAAAGATATCGTTAAAAAAATTATTAAAAACGTCCCAGTTAAAAATTTAAATAACGCGAACTGGTATTTAAACGTACAAATTATCCGTTTTTCACTAACAGGAAATATTAGGCTAAATTAATAGCAATACGTTAAAAAGTTACTAAAGTTAATCAACTTAAACGAAATAAGAAAAAAGCCTATACTATTCGTTAAAAATTATTTAAAATACGTTATAAAACATAACGGCATAACTAGTAAAGAAAAAACGTTTAAATATATAAACTTAATAAAGAAATTTAACTTTTTAAGTTATATTAACAAACTAAATATAACGTTTATAACGTTAACTTAAACAAGGTTTATAAATAACCCGTTACCTAAATATTAAAAATATATTAAAAAACTACCGAAATATTTAAACGGTATAATAAACATATTTTTTTGGTATTAAAAATTACGAAAAAATTATTTATATTATAAATATAACAACCTAAAATTATTCGGAATAATAAATATAAACTTTATAAATAACTACAAATTAACAAAATTCATAACAAACTATATATTCTTTATAACTAAAACGTTTATTTTATAGATTTTAAAGTTACAGGATATTATTACTAAATATACTACGAAAATAAAATACGTAAAAACAGGAATAGCAGTTATAAAAACAGCTAAAATCAAAAACTTTTTAATAAAGTTAAAACTTATACCTAAAGGTCTTATTCCTATTTTAAAAAATAACATAAATACGTTTAAATAGGTAAAAAAGATACAAATAATACGAAAAAAACGTTATATTCGAATTAAATACCATTACGTACGTTAGGAAATCCAAAAAAAAAATATTAATTTTTAATACGTAAAAAGCAAAAACAATTTTACCGACGGATTTATAAAGCCACTTAACAAGATAGATTTCGAACGGTTTATAATTAATTTAAAACTTAAAAAAATACAAAAAAAGTTAAAAAATACTTAAGATTTAATTAAAGCAATTAGTAAAAAAATAATTTCGTTAAATTCCCTTTATACGGGAAAAAAAACGTTCCCTTATTAAAACCTATTCCTTATTATTAAAAACGATAATTACGGTATTCTTCTTACGATTACCCGAAGGTATCTACTTACCTGTTAATTTTAAAGCTTTAATTTCCCATAAAATTATTTATTTATATATAACCATAACCTTTTACGTTAGTTTTTACCTAAAGGCGCTAATATTTCATATATAGTTTACAGTTAATTAATATCCCTTATTAACCGGAAAGAAACCTTTACTTAATAACCTTTTGCAAAAAGGAATTTAAAAAGCAATAATTTCAATTACTTATTAGTATTGCCGTTAAAGAATGAAACCGATTTTTAAAGTTATAAAACCTTTAACGCAATAAGTTGGCGTATATAAAACGTTTTCCCATATTAACGCCCAGCCTAATCCGAAACGTTTCGGAAAAAATAAACCCCGTATTCCGGGACGGTTACGAAAAAACGGTAAAGCGAAAAAACCGGCCTTTTAATGTAACGGTTAATTACGTAACCTTACTTTAAACGAAAATAACGGAAATAAAGGTTTAAATCCTATACAGATTAAAAATTTTAATAGATTTTCCTAAAGTTTTAGATTTGATTTTGAAAAATTACGTAAACAAAATTACTTGACGCAAAAAGGCGTATCGGCAATTAATGCTTTCAGATGCCCGCGGCTAAAACGTTTAAGCTGCAAATGCTACCTGGGACAACCTTTATCCAGGAATTATCCTTTATACAGCCAAACGTATATATAAGGGCGATCGCCCCCAGACTTCTTCAGTCTTTCCTAGAATGACCATACGCACTTTGCCAGATTCCTGCATTTGATCACTGTGACTACTGACAAGATGTAACTCTTGGGTTTAACATGAACTGTCGCCAGCCTGTTCAGCCACAGTGATATACATAACGGTTAGCGCCGCCCGACTCGCCTGGTAGGGGTCCTGCTTTGCACATACATATATTGCCATAACAATATTAAAAATAAGTCGAGTTATTCCTTGGACGTAGGCAGGTAAATTTATAGGGCCCTATAAACACGTGCTTGCTAGGTGCTGTAATAGCAGTGACGCCCGCAAATGCATACACGTATTATGGATGTCCCGATAAAAATACTTCGGAATACAGTGTGAGATAATAATATAACGGCCACACCACATGTGCATATGTTAAGTATCTCCGTGTCTCCACGTTACATATCGGTTTTGCTAATGTGGAAGGTACCTAGTTAGGTATTTAGTATATTGCTTATGGGTGGTAGATGTCTTAGAACATACAAAATGATAGCGCTCGTGACTATTTTCTTTGTTGGTCCTAACATGAAGTTGGGTGAACCAAGTCGAATGCTGGATCGGCTTCATGCAGTTACCACTCCCCACGTTGCCCTTTTTCGCTTTGAGGTTTTGTTCAGCCGCCAAGGAAGACTGATCACCCAGCCCGCTATACTCTATGCAGCAGTTTTCACCATCACTGAACTACAGTACAACCGCCGCTATCGCACGCCTGGCCACTAAATTTCGTACAAACCGGTAGCTTGAAAGGGAAGACTGGAAGTTATTACAGAGCAGTCATCCACAATATCATCATTAATTGGGCATTCACTCGCTCAACGATACTATACTAACCATCTCCATCTCTTCTTTGTTGCACCCACCTAATCCAGTGAGTAAGGCCGAATAAAACCGAAAGGAAACCTGAGCTGAGCCGAACTGGATTGCACTGGACTGGGATCTACGGAAGTTGGGACTAACGGCCACTTCAAGTAGAGTTAGGTAGGTACGAAAGGTATCCTATGATCTATAGTTCTACCCGACATACACGCCTCCAATCTGGTTCAATCAGAGCCCCCACTACGAAGTACTTGCACCACTCATGAGCCACTTCGAGGCGCATGATCATATCCTCCGGTCAAAGACTCCTCCAAAGAAAACATCCTCTAGGCCATCTTCCTCTTCCGTTGTACGTTAGGTTTGTGTTCAATTTCCAACTCGTAATCGTCTGTCCAATGAGATACGTGTGCAGTTGAGAGAGAAGAAGTCGGGCCTTATCAACTCGAAGCTATGTACAATCAATGTGTACTAAATTACCAATTTCAGGTACCACAGCTTAGCCCGAGATACAAAGTACAATTAAAGCCGGAAACCCATACAGTACCCTTTCATACGCCACACTATCTTCCCTCCATACCATCCATATCCAGCAAAAGCATTGGCACTGCTAGTCAGGACATGCAGGACTACCTAGTAGGTAATCGACCCGAACCTCGACTTCCTAGCGCTACCTTACTTTTACCTAGTAAACCGACAAAAAGAGCAGACAACCCGGAACCTCTCAGGTCCTTCCAGGAGATCACAATAGCTCCCCACAATTCCAATAATATTAGCAGTTCGATTCCTGGGGCTTATCCGCCATTCTATAATCGTTCCAGGGGGTTGCTAAAATCAAGTTCTGCTCTTTCTCTTTATTCAACCATTCTCGTTCGTGGCATTTGGTTAATCGATGCCAACATAAATACAACATCGCCCTGATCAGCATAGCCTACCTTGGCTATCTATCACGATTAGTATAGTCTTCCGACGCGACGTTCTTTCTTCTCGAGCCCTTCGTTGTCGCGCCATTTCCTAGCGTCTTTTTTTGTCGCTACATCTCACCGATTCTCCTTCGTCTGCTTGTCTGCACATCTTAGGCCTACATTTCACCTGGTCGTCGAGACACTAAGTGTTGACGACTATCATTCACAATGGCATCAAAAGTAAGTCATGCACTTCTTTGGCACGGTGAATACTAGGCCTAGGTCTATACCCCTTTAATCATCGTAGGTTGTTGCTCACATATCACGCCGACAGTTCCTGAGAGAATACAAATTGGTCGTTGTCGGCGGTGGAGGCGTCGGTAAATCCTGCTTGACCATCCAATTAATCCAGAGCCATTTCGTCGACGAGTACGATCCTACAATCGAAGGTACGTCCGATTACCCCGAAGCCATCCCGTCCACATTTGGGACATCGCATATCCTCTTTCTTTGGGATGTACGGCTTTGTATGACTTACCATTCGTCATCCTGCAGATTCGTATCGCAAGCAGTGCATGATCGATGATGAAGTCGCCCTACTTGACGTTCTCGACACGGCTGGTCAGGAGGAGTACTCGGCGATGAGAGAACAGTACATGCGCACTGGTGAAGGCTTCCTCCTAGTCTACTCGATCACGTCGCGACAAAGCTTCGAAGAGATCACGACATTCCAACAACAGATTTTAAGGGTAAAGGACAAGGACTATTTCCCTATGGTTGTTGTAGGCAACAAGTGCGATCTCGAAAGCGAGCGGGAGGTCCCAAGAAGTGGTACGTATTAGATTCACAGAAACGAAGGGAAGGCCATTGTGACGCGATTCTAATGGATTATGATAGAGGGTGAGGCACTTGCCAAGACTTTCGGTTGCAAATTCATCGAGACGTCGGCCAAGTCCCGGATTAATGTCGATAAGGCTTTCTACGACATCGTCAGGGAGATTCGACGATACAACAAAGAGATGCAGACATATTCATCAGGAGGTGGGGCCAACGGTGGTTCCGCGCCGCCGAACAAAATGAATGTTGAAGACGGTGAGGCGGAGGCCGGCTGCTGCTCCAAGTGTGTCATTCTATAGTCGCTCGTCTCGGTCCCTGCAGAAACAGCATATCGGCCACGGGATATAACGCACGGGGAATTCGGTGTAGGGGTTTCGGATTGCGCCGTTTGGTTTTCTGGTACCAAATTCACCGAAAGGATTACGGGTTGAAGGCGAAATTGCCCGGATGGAACGAGTAAAGCTTGTTGCATGTGGCGCGCGTGTCAGATACCCTCTTCATGATCGGACGATCACGAGCATTTGAAAAGGAATATATACGGAAGGCAGAGTGAGGAGGCACTCTCAAAGGAGACCCACGAAGACAACAATGTCCAGGCGGCCTTCTTTCCGCGGATCCTGTTTGGAGCTACCGGAATATTTCGATGGATCCTGGTGTCTGAGGGGACAGGCGGGCCAATCTGGACCATCATTGACTTTTCAGCTGGCCGTTTTCATATACTTGTAATGTTTTCGACCTGTTCTCTCGTTTCATTTTCTTTTACTCCAGTCCTAGAAGCAGTGTGGTTCACTGGGTTATAAGAACTCTCCATCTTCAGACGCTTCGCCGCTACGTTGGCCCTCTCCTAGCATTTTTACGATAAATCTTAAGTGTAGTTGACTTGTGAAATCGGCATCGCCCATCAGTGAGATGTTCTTTCTACTTACTACATGTCTTAAGAACCCCGAAACCCCCCACCCCAAACCAAAGAGGACTTAACTCAAACTTCAGCTACAATATGTCTTGGAAAAAGACCATCAACGGATATACAAAGGGTCTGTAAGTCTAACAACCCACATCCACACCACTTTCTAAGGAACAGTGCGGCTGACAGAATAGGAGATAGTTCTTGGCTGGAACCCTTGGTTGTAGGCCGAGGGGAACAAGAAAACATCTCGAGGGATCCCTTTGTTGAACCAGAGGAAGCGTTTACATTTATTCAAGCGCCATGACCAACGGTGACTGAACAAGCGAAGACGTATGCGCCCTGCGCCTGTGACTATACAGAAGTCTTTGTATCGAGCCTAGGAGTTGCTATCCTCTCCTGTATTCGACGGATATTTTAAGCATGCCGTTAGACGCTGTCAAGAGCTCTCTTTCCTTCCACCACCACCACCACCACCACGATATCCAACAACGTCCTGGTAAGTCAAACTCGACGAGATCGTGAGCAACATACCCGAGAACCATACAAAACTTGAAACCTAACATACAGTTCCTCCATAAGGCCGCCACACATTCCGACATGTCTGCGATTCCCGGAAATAGCGCTCTCCGAAACCCGGACGGCTCCTTGATGGAGCAGTACATACCGCGGATGCCTTTTTATAGCCCACAGGCGACGTATGACTATTTCTTCGGCGAGTCAGCCCCAGCCGAGCGCCGACAGGTCGACCTGCCGGCGTGGATCAGGGACTTCTGGAAGGAGCGGGCCTTCACCAATGGCTGGTGCGAGAACTGCCTTATCGCCGGCGCGGGGTGCGTTTTCACTCTCGACAACAACCAGTGTGACGTTTGCATACAGCATAGCCTCCGCTGCAAGAAGGCGAAAGACCCGAGAGAGATGACGCCTCAGCCCGAAGTCCCGACTCAGGCACCTCCGGCAGCGGACGAATACGGTACGTTGATTGATCCCGCTCTACTTGCGCCCGACGCCCGGCTGTTCGGTGACGCAGCTTCTTTCGCCCAAGCCGGCGCGAGCTCTTCCGCAGCCGCGGGCCCATCCTCTTCTGGAAACACCTTTGCTAACCTGCAACAAAGCCAGAGAGGCAACGCAGCCCTTGAGTATCGAGACGTCCCAGTGGCTAATAGCTGCACGTATTGTCGTGAAAGAGGTATACAGTGCATCATGACGCCTCGAAGCTCAAATGTATGTGCGATGTGTCTCACCTTCAACGTGGAGGGCTGTGACGTGCAGCAACCAGGGCCCCGATGCAAAAATTGTCGGGTAGATAATGGCCCCTGTATGCCCGCAGCAGGCGCGCCTGGCCAGTGCCAGCGGTGTGTGGACAATAATTGGGCATGCTATCTGGACGAACCCCCCCAGGAAGGTGGCAACGACGAGGCTGATCCCGACGAGGCGACTCCACCTGGAAAAGGAAAGGGCAAGGCTACCGCAACGAAGAAAGACAGAAATCGATGCAATCTTTGTGACGAGAGAGAGCAGGATTCCTGCGACGCCGACGCGGACCGTAATCGCGGGTGTACTACTTGTCGCATCCACGATCAGCGTTGCCGCTGGGGTCGACGGTACCTGGTCAATCGGCCAGACGGTCTCCTCCCTCCGCTGTGCTGCGATCAGTGTGTTAATAGGGAGCTGAAGAATTGCTCGTGGCGAATGGGGGGCAACGACTATCACTCACCGTGCTACCAATGCCAAGGGGAAAATACAATGTGCACGCACAATGGCGTCGTTCCGGACCAGCTCACCCGCAGGGGCCACACCCACTTAATGGTCACCCAGCACCTGCCGCAACGTCGGCCTCCGCATATGGCCGAGATGACAGCGGCTCCAACCTTGAACTGGCAGGGACAACCGCGCGGACGCAGTGCCAGCCCCGTTGCCCGCGATGGAAACTCCCGCTACAGGGACCGGGATGAGCCCGAACGCAGTAGTAGGCGAAGTCGAAGCCCGGAACCCGTTACACCGCCGCCTCCTGCTACTGTCTATCCCGGGACACCGCTCAACATGGCTAATAACAACAACGCACCCCCTCCCGTCAATAATGATCTGCCGCCCATTGACCCCAACGACTTCGGGCCCCGCCCGGGCCCCGTAACGCACATTGACCCGCGACGAAGGTACGCTGTCCGGGGTTCCCTCGAACCGAACCATCAGCTCCAGGGGTTCAAAAGGGGAACTCATTGTATGCTCTGCTGTAACAGGACTGGCCAAAAGAGACCCTGCGACGTCAATCATGGCGGAGAGGACCGTGAGGGCGCCCACGGCTGCACCCTTTGTGTCCGGTGGGGCGTAGTCTGCTCACTAGCCGTCGGTGGTGACCCCAACGGCGTCGGCCACGAGCCCATTCCGCCGCACCCGAATCGATCGTTGGTGGGCGCCTCCATCGGGACAGGCTGTGTGGCGTGTACCGCCAACGGGCGGAAGTGCGATCGCAAGACCCCTTGTGATAGTTGTGTTCAGTCTGGGGATCAATGCACCAGAGAGAAATCCCATGGCGGGTTTCGGCGCGGCGTTAGCGGCGACTCCCTGCCCACTTATTACTCCTCCGTCGTAGCCAGCTACGGCCAGGGCGGCACCTTGTCCCAGTTCGTCGAGAATCGGAACCCGACCGGAGCCGTCCCGGGCGTACCCTACGAGCAGCCCGCCGACTTACACCTCCAGTACTTGGAGCAAGTCCTCCGAACGAGACCCGAAATGCTGGTCGATCTCGGTGTCCGGCCCGAGTTTAGGAACCCGCAGCCGGCACTCCAACTCCTCAACGCTCCTCCTCCTGCGCAGCTTCAAAACTTTATCAATAATCTTGGCCCTCCCCCTCCTCAGCAACCCCAGGCTCCTCAGCACCCCGAGGCTCCTCAAGCTCCCGGACCATTCTCCACTCCTTCGCCCGGCCGTCCGGTTATCGACCTCGGCACCCCGATCTTTTCTATTCAGGGCGGCGAGCAAGCTCCCCCTGTCATTCCGGGAGCCGGTTCCAACGGCAATGCTCCTGGACCGGCTCAGAACGGTAGCGCAGAGCCGGCAGCGCCTGAGCAGCCGCTTTCGCCCTACCAGGCGCTCGTGGCTCAGCTCACGCAGGCTCAGGAATATGCCGAGTTCTGGGACAACTATCCTGCTCGCGCCGAATTAGCCGGCTACCGCGAAGCCCTGCGGCTCGCGCGGGATCCTTCATATGCCGCGCAAGGGTTCCCGCACGATGAGATTTACCAGCAACTGCAAGACGATATCGCGCGGGGAGTCCCGGCGCACCAGTCTACCGGCGTCGACGTGATCCGGCGCTTCCTGGCCCAGGGGCGGGCGAACGCGGAGAACCATCCGCTCAACAACCTTGAGCAGCTGGCGATCCGGTCCCCGCCTCACATCAACCACGACGCCCTGGAGGTCCTCAACCCGGGCGGGCGTCCGATCCGGCTTACCGCGGCGTTCCCGCCGGTTTCCCGGCCCTTCTCCCCGGGTCCCATGGTCCCGGTCTTCGACTTCGGCAATTCGATGCGGGTCGCCGAGAACAACGTCTTCGACAACTCCAACGTGTATCCCGCCGGCCACCCGGAGCGGATCGACATGGCGCGCGTGCGGCGGCTGCCCCAGCACCCGAACCCGCTCCCCGAACCGTGTCTCGCGGATATCGCTTTCGTGCGGCAGGATCCGCTCGAGGAGCTCCCGGGCATGAGCCAGGGGTGCGATGAGTGGAGGGACGGTGCGAAATGCGGCAGGTTCACCCTGGACCGCTGCGTCTCGAAGTGGCACAACGGCGCGGTGCCCATCTGCGATGACTGCAACAACGATTCCAAGGACCGCCTCTGGAACGAATGGGCGGTCGGCGACGCCATCCAGTCGATGCGCGCCTACGTGTGTCACAAGTGCCTGCCGAAGGCCGCCCAGCCGCAAACCTACGGCCGCACGGGATTCCGCGTGTGGGGCTTCGAGCCGGGCGCCGGCGACATCGACCCCACGGTCCAGTCGCGTCGGGGCACGGACCTCAACCCCCTCGACAACGTCAACAACGGCAACATCGAGGGCGAGAACGTGACCACGGTGACGCTGGGCGGGTTCTGCGGCCCCCCGCTGCCCATCACGGGCTGCAGCTGCGGCAAGAAGCTCTTCGGCACCCGCATCTGCACGCCGCACCGCACGCAGCACGTCATCGACATGCGCGCCGAGGCCGACCGCATCCGCGAGTATGTCAAGGACTTCCACGGCAAGATGGTATGCCCGCTCTGCCGCGTCAACGCGGGCGTCGACGCCTACGGCTTCGAGGGCGAGGAAGGCGGCTACGGCCAGCGCCTCGCCTGGGCTTGCCTCGCCTGCCACGGCTTCGTCCTCGCCGGCCAGGGCGACAACGGGCCCATCGACGGCGCCTGGCAGCAGTTCGGCGTCCGCGCCGCCCGCCCGCCCTACGACGATATCGATAGTGACCAGCAGTCGGCCATCGAGATTGATGGTGAGGATGTCGCGATGACTGGGTAAGTAAGGTAAGGCTCCCGTCCTTTCTCCCTCCCCCCTTCTCTCCGAGGATATGGTAAGGTTCTCATTGTACGCTTTTGATGTATGGAGTACTGGGAAGGAGTAAGTTGCTTGTTTCTTCTTTTATGCCTCTCTTGCATGGAGTACTAGGAAGAGGTAAGTTTCGTGTTTGGTGTTCTGTGCCAGTGGAGTACTAGGAAGGGTACACTTAGGGCAAGTAATTCAAGGTAAGTCACAGTTGATGACTCAAATATCTTTTGGTTTAAATGATAGTTCATGCATATTATGGTATTCTTGCTTATGGCATCTTTCTCCATCTCGGTGTAAAGGGCACTAAACGAATATTATATTAATGACGCCACGTATTTCCTCAAGCATCTCCAATGTGTCCTACAGATCGTCCTTCAGTGGATAAACCAAGCTAAACAAGGTATCATAATCAACAATATTCCTAAACACCCTTCCACGCAGAGCTTGCTTAACAAACCAGAGTTCCCGTTCGTGAATTGGAAAAAAAAAAAAAAAAGATTCCGTAAGCCAATGGCAAATTACTACCGCCAAACACCGTATATCCCTTGATGGCCATTCGTGTGACTGCACCCTCTAATGGGCGAGGGGTTGGTGGTATACCGCCATGCGTTCACCAGTCAACGGCCCAGCCATTCTGTTCTAAGAACTCCTCGCAAGCCTGCTTCAGATCGAGGTTCGGCCGGAGATCGGAGGCTCTCAATGGCTCCCTAGTGAGGGGGTCGGTTGGGTGTCTTCGCAGGTGTTCCGTAATGGAAGCTCTCTCGTACGACTTGCCCGTCCGGGTCTGTGTTCGCTGTTAGTCACCGAGTCTTGGTAGGTGCAGTTTTAGCCAAGGAGAAACGCTTACAATGACCGGATCGACCATGATGCAGAAGCTTATGTCATCGATGGCCCAGTCGGGCACCGTCCGCTTCCTCTCCGACTCGGGCCTCGCCCTCTCGAACGTGGCCCTGAGCTGCTCGATCTTCTGCTCCCACTCTTCCTGCACCGCTTTCCGGTCGATATCCGTCTCACAGGACTTGAGGACCTCGTCCCTCTCGCGCTCCATCAGAGCGATGGTCTCCCGCTCGAGCTCCTGGCCCTCGCGTATGCGCCGCTTCTCCCTCTCTTCCCACCGCTTCTTCTTGCAGAGCAGCACCTGGGCCGTGACGTTGGGCAGCGACCTGTCGTTGGTCTCAGCGCAGAGCTTGTGAGCGCTGAGTGCGCTCTCGAGGGCGGCCTCGTAGTCGCCCAATTGGAGTTGGGCTTGCGACAGGATATAGTACGCCTTCATGTTCTTGTCGGTCGAGAGCTTAAGACAGTTCATGCAGTCGGAGATGGCTGAGTCCCACATCTCAAGCTTTAACCGGGCCATGGCGCGGTTTGTGTATAAGGCTGGATTCGTGTCGTCCGCGATAATGCTATATGCGACGGTAGAAAAAAAGTCAGCCTAATAGACGCCCCAGGTGTATTCCGGCGCACCAAGCGATAGCCGTCACTCCAGGGCTATCCTCAGGTTCATCACCCCCAGGCACAGACACGTACGCTTTAGAGTAGAGGCTCTCGGCGCCAATGTAGTCCTCCTTTTTGAAGTGACTGTTTCCCTCCTCCTTGAGCAGGGCCGATTTGACTGGGTCTCGTGCCATTGCTGCGGGAGACTATGACCGGTGCGACCGGACTAGATCAGCTTAACAACGGCAGCGACGATGGTGACGTTGGCTACGGTTCTGTAGTCTGTAGAGTCCGCGGCCACAAGTTTGATTAAATTGAAGAATATGCTGCGCTTAACTCAAGTTATGCGATTCTTTATGTCGCCTCGTCGTCTGTTGTGTGGCACAGCGCAGCACTGGCAACACAAAGAAAGGCAGACTGTGACGTTGGACAAGAAGGCCTTATATATATATATATATATATGATGGACGAGACGCGATGGTCAAGGTAGATCTACCTCGAAGTGAATCGAGTAGACAATGTTAGTGGGAATTGAGAATGGAGGTAAATGGATTAAAGTCTGTATTTTACATGCGAATAACGGACAGCGTATTAAATCATAATTCACCACCAGCAAAGTTTGCGACAGCAACGGCGTCATCGCTGGTCGGCGGATTTGTCAACAGCCTCTGCCCGATTTTTGGGGCCACCTGGAAACTTCGAGAATACAGGGGTTGACAGGGGACTGGCTGACATGGTTCCCGTTGTTCCCTTTGGGTCCGTCCAAGTGGGGAATTGGCTTGAGCCCGACTGCCCGGCTACTGTACTCTAGTACTAGCTCATTCCCCCGCACTCTTTTGCGTGCCTGCGGGGCTCTCTCTCCCTTAGGCGGATCTGGCCGGCGCCGATCCGCCTTGCCCCTTTCGGTCACTTATCTAGGCTCTAGGTATTCTTCTGCCTGCTTTAATGGTGCCCTTTTGAGCTTTCTTAAGTAAGCCTCGAGATTCATGATATCCGTTGTTACTTAACGCCGTTGCATTAGGTAGACAACAGACTGGATAAGACTAGTTCCCCGGGATCATAGCTCAACCTCTGTACTGGCATATCTGTTAGAGCTGGCAGGTGTTATCTAATATTCCGCCTTTCAAGACGTATGGCTATTATAATGGTCATCGGAGTCACGCTAATCCTTGTTCGTGCCTAGGTATAGCAGATGTCGATTTGGAGTTTGGCATGGTTTAACCTTCCTCGTTAATTATTCTAGGTAGTGAGTTGAACATATGCTGTCCAGAGTTCTGCGCCCCTAGTGTGAAAGCGGAAAAGCCGAACTCCGAGACAAGACATCATCACTCAGGCAATAGCCCCTTTTTGGCATATGTTGCTTTTGCTGCTCTGCGAAGGGGCTCAAGCTCACCCAGCCACAGTGGCTTCGCGTCGGTGGCTGACATCGTGGCTGACCGACCCAATTGCAAGGTAACATTCAGAACCAATGGCGTGATCATAACATTGAATGAAGACTTGTCCTCGCTGCTAACTCCGATAAACAACAATCAGGCGAAGATGGCGTCGCGAAGAAACTTGGAAGATGGGCCCACAAGGCCCTTGCTGGCTCCCGAGAGAGTCCATGAGGCCAGACAACCGGGTCAAGGTCCAGCCTCCCCTGCTCGTAATCCAGGGACGTTCAAGCGGAACTTGGGCGCTTTGGACGCCTTCGCCATCGTCGTGAGCATCGTCGTGGGTAGCGGCGTCTTCACTTCCCCGGGATCCATAGACACCAACGTGCCGTCTCCGGGCGCCGCACTGATTGTCTGGCTAGTCGGTGGTCTTTTGGCATGGACTGGGGCTAGCACTATGGCCGAGCTGGGAACCGCGATCCCGGGAGAAGGTGAGCCGGCCTCTGTTTCTATGTCCCCGAAACTGGCTCAGGAGCTGACAATCGCGATTAGGCGGTGTGCAGCCGTACCTGCAGTACATATTCGGCGATGTGTTTGGCTTTCTGGCCGCCTGGACGTGGATCGTTGCCGTGATGCCCGCCACCCTTGCCATCCTTAGCATCGTCTTCATCGAGAGCATCTATTCCGCGACAGGTATAACCGATCAAGCCGACAGGATTGGCCATAAACTCTTGTCCATAGTGATCCTACTTGTCATCAGTGTAGCGAACTCTATCAGCACCAAGGCAAGTACCCGGCTGAACAACTTTTTCGTCATGACCAAGTTTGTCAGCATAGCCGCTATCGTCTTAGCCGGAGTTGTGGTCATCATTATTCAAGCCTCAAACCCCGATAGGGATATCGGGGGCAGGGATTGGCTCAGTAAGTCTTGGTTCGGCACCAAGCCGGAGTGGAAAGGCTTGAGCGATTGGGAGATGCTCGGGTATTACTCTACTGCCCTATACGGGGCATTGTGGGCGTACTCCGGCTGGGACAAGGTGAGTTCGACATTCCTATCTAGGTAGTCGGTCCTTGAGTAATAACTAATGTGATGTTAGGCGGTCTACATATCTGCTGAACTTTCTGCGCCGGCTCGGCAGCTCCCACTAGCGATCAACACCGCAGTGCCAACCATCGTGCTCTCGTTCATTGCTGCCAACGCAGCTTACTATATCCTACTCCCGTGGGATGTCGTGTCTACGACAGACAGTGTAGCCGTAGTAAGTGCCATCACGCGCACCGAAAGAGATTGGTGACTGACATCTCGTCACCTGAAGACGGCGATCACTCGCCTACTTGGTAAAGGGTTCGGAATTTTCGCCGCGATCCTCATCTGCCTCGTAGTCGCAGGGTCACTACTGGGAAATTCCTTCGTAGCGGGACGCATGGCGGTTGCGGCCGCGAACAGAAATTGGTTTCCGAGCCTGTTCGCCGTCGTAGGTCGAGTCGGAGTCAAGCCCCGGTCAGCTGCCGACTCGGACTCTCCCGCCCTCGAGTCGGAGACAGCAGAGTCCGACGCCCCCGTAAATGCGCTCATACTATCCACGATCCTGTCGATGTTTTACATTCTTTTCGGGAGCTTCCGCGCCCTACTTACGTTTAACGGGTTGGGCGAATACTCGTTCTTTTTCCTGACGGTTCTAGGGGCGATCGTCCTGCGATTTCGCGAGCCGCATCTGCACAGGCCTTATAAGCCTCTGCTTCTGATCCCGGTGGTGTTTGCGCTGGTAAGCGGCTTCGTCGTCATCAGAGGCGCCATATTCGCGCCGGCTCTTGCTGTCGTCCTTATCTTCTTGTGGGCCATCGGGGTGGCTTTTTACTGGCTCAGGATACGATGGACAAGGTCGGGGGAGCGGTGACTATCGTGCCACGCGCCGTATTTGGGGTACAGTTAGGGGTAGATACGGGAGAGAGCAGGCTGTCCTTCTTCGGTTACGGCCCCGACCTGCGAGACAGCAAGGTCTCCTTCGGAAGGGCCTATGCGGAAATGTGGATACCTCTTAGGCGGACTTGAGCAGTAGCTGCGACACGTATACTGCAGTATGCAGCTCTTGTTAATCTTAAGGCATGGGTGTGGGGTGTTTAGAGCACGGAAAGCCACGGGAGAGCGTTAGCTGGACCTCTAACCATCTAGCCCTAGTGGTCTAGACCCGTCCGCCATAATCTACCAGGTATTATACGCACACTAACCAGATCAGCAGATAACAGAAGCACCTGTCAGTAAATACATTATGTTACGCTTGATTCTTCAAATCAAGTTATAAACGCCTAAAAGCGAGGGTAATCGTTATGGTTTATGGTGGTTTATGCCGCGGGTAGTTAGGTAACCAGGTGGTAGTAGCTCATGCCTGGGCGTACAGCAGCATCGAATATATTGAGCCTTGCCTTACCTACCTAGATAGCTCTAGAAATTCACATATGCTGACACATCCTCCCTTCTATTAGTGCCATTACAGACAGTACTCACCTTCCCAGATAGGTGATTACTACGTAGAGAAATCATGAACTAAAATCGCATTAGTGA
>QJNZ01002344.1:0-24104 GCA_004155055.1 Monosporascus sp. CRB-8-3
AAGTTGGGAATTTTGGTAAGGGCGTCGAAAACGAATTTACTTTTCCGTAACTTGAACTTAGGCCTCGCTGGCTCGATAAGGGAATATGCGATTTGATTGGCTAATTTTTAACGTGATATAATAGTACATTAGAAAACGAGCCAGCAGAGGCCTGAGCTAGCTGAGGTAAAAATATACAAACGTATAACTATTAAATAATATAACTATATTATATATATTCTTAAATAAATATCGAACGATATATTTTAATTTTCTATACTAAATCTTATTTTCGAATAATAATATAATTTAAGTATAATTAATAAAATGAATTTATTATCGGAATAAGAAAACCTTTAACTTAAATATATTAATATTCTTAACTTACGTTTTATTTTCCGTGTTTAAATATATTAATTTATATATTTAATATCTATTAATAATATTATATCAAAATTACGAAATATCGTAATTTTCGTTAAATTAGTAATTTTATTAAATGTGGCTATAAAACGGAAATCCGGTATTTTAATATTAATCGGTTCGAAATTAATATTGTTATTTTTCTTATATTTCAAGATTAATATTTAAATTAACAGTATTTAATTTTTTAATAACGAATATTATCGAATTTTTAATTAATAATTTATATATTATTATTAAAATTATTATTTATAGTAATATGTAAATGAAATTAATAAATATTCGTAACTATTTAATTAAAATATAAACGGATTAAAAATACTTGTCGAAAATTTTAAAAAATAATTATTAAATTTTATTACTTTAAAATACGTTATAGTAACCATATTTATATATACGATATATTAAGGAAAACTTAATAAATTTATCCGTATTATAATATTTACTATTATTTTTAAAATAAATTTAAATCTCCCGGATATTAATTAAATAATATAATAAAAATTACTATAAAGTTTTAAATAAAGAATTTATAATAACAATTTAATAGAATAGTTTATAATTATAAATGATTAAATATAACTAATTATAAATAAACCATATTATTTATATTTTATTAAATATTTAACTAATATAAATTTAAGTTATTTATTATAGAAAAAAATGAAATAAAAAAATTTATTTTTAATAAATTAAAAACCGCATTACTTATAAGAATATAAACATCGTTATAGTAATTAAGGTAATAAATTTAAATAATATAAAAACTATACGTAATTTATCGTAAAAACTCTAATTACAATAAAATAATTATGCAAAATTTAATTTTATTCTTTAACTAATTAAAATATTATTTATATTACCCGTATGCCTTTAAAATAAAGTAATATTAATTTATAAAACCGGAGAAAATAAAACCTTTATATTAAAAAGATCTTTAATAATTTTATTTCAGCTAAATTTTATTATAATTTATATACGCTAATTTTAAATTTAAAAATGTTTAACGTACTATATAAGCGAAGCGAATATATAAGCGAAGCGAATAGATTTTAATACGTCGCGATAATTAATTTAAATAACTTAACTATAACAGATCTAATTAATTTAATCGACGGTATTCTTTTTCGCTAATTATATTTACAGCCTTTAAACCAGTATACGTATTATATCAAGGCTTATTACGGACGTTATATTGTTATTTTTTTTTATTAGCTTATATATAACTAACCGTAACCGATTAATTACAGCAGCAATTTTTTACTATTACCTTTTTTAACGGCTAAAAAAACTTGTTTATCGTATACAGTAAATGTTCTTTTTAATTGGAATTCTTTATTTTAACAATTTTATATACGTAAGGTTAAGTTATTGCTCCGATAAGTCCTATATTACCGCGATACGACGCGTCCGACGCGTCCGACGCGCCCTAACAGGCCTTACAGCCTTGCCCCGCAGCCTTGTAACGCGCCTTTTAACAAAGCCTTATAACCTTTTAATTTGCGAATATCTTCCACGTATTAAAGCCGGACAAAAAACGCTTGCGTATATAGGTTAAGTATTCGGTCGGTAATTGTTTTTTTGTCGGTCGGTTTTAATACTTTCGAAATAGGGGTAATATTAGTCTTAAACGGGTTGGGGGCTAGTCGGTCGTATATAGGTTAGCAGGAGGGAATGGCAATATACGTCCGTAATAAGCTTTAATATAATACGTGCATTTGTCTTAAAGTTATATATACGGTTTACGATAAAGAATACGTTTGATTTTAATTAATTTAATATGTTATAATTAAATTATTTGGATTAATTATCGCGACGTATTAAATTTTATTCGTTCTGCTTATATATTTACTTCGTTTATATAATACGTTATGTAAAAACCGTAAAAAACTTATTCGTTAGAAACGGTTAGTTAAAAATTAATAAAATTTTAATATAAATAATAAATAAATAAAATTATATTTTACGCCGTTATTTCCGTTTAATAATAAAAAATAAATTAAATATTTATTTTTATTAAATTTAAACGATTTATATTTAATACGTTTCTTAAAAAAATTAAATAAAATTTTAAATCTTTATCGAATTTAAAACGTAATTAAATTAATGAAAATAATTTTTAATCTCCTTAAAAGAAACGTAATCGTAGAACTAAATTAAATAAATAAATAGATTATGTTATCGGTTGCTAAGTTTTACCAAGCCTTAACCTTCTTACAGATTACCTTATTATGCCCTTATCGATAACCGTTTTTAACCGAATTCTGGACGGTTTTCGTAATCCGAAACAGCCGGATAAATTATCGTTTGTAATTTTCCAGCTTATATCGAGCTAAAAGTTAAATTTCAAAATTTTTAAACCTTTTATTATTTATATTTAACTTTTTTAGTAATTCCTTTATACGGTTAATATTTTTTTATTATAAAATCGTCCAACTTTTAATTATTTTTACTTATATAAATTAAATCGTACTCGAAAATTAAAAGTAAAAATCCGATTTTTTTAAAAAAAAATTAATTAAATCGACGGAAATATCGATACTTTTAATTCGTTTTAAAGTTTTATTAAATTTAAGAATCTTAAAAAAACGTTCTTTATAAAAATTTTACAGTTACGGAATACCGATATTTTATAATAGGAATTATCCGGTATATTTTAACTATTTTAATTAATAAGAATTCGAAAAGTCGTAAAATTAATTAAGGTTAAAGGTGGCTGGTCTGGAATTCCTAGCCCTTTTTTCTAACTAACGTCTATCATTTTTAATCGTAAAACTGGTAAAGGGTCGTAAAACAGCTATTTTATACGGACTTAAGGTTTACCGCGAAAAGCTTAACATTTCCTAAGTTATTATCTATATTTTAAAAGATTCCCCTTACTAAACTATAAAGCTAAAAGGTATAAGGTTTATTAAGGTCGAAATTTATCGGTATTACGCGATCGGTTTCGGGATAAGGCTTTTCGTAACCGAAATATATAATTTATTATTACCGTAAAAACTATTAATAATTACCGTATTCGAAAATATTAGGTAAAGTATTTATCGTAATAATTATTAGTATAATTACTTCGTATCTTTAGCTCAGCCTGGATGATACGGCTTAAACCTAACGACCTTACGAAAATAATTTTTAAACTTAATAAATAATAATATTAAAACGTTTTAAACAACCGCTTTTTATTTATATTATATTTAATTTATAAAAAATCGAATTTGTTATTTTATAAAATATATAGAAAACTTCTTATAAATAAAGGAATTTACTAAATCGAAAATAAAAACACTATATTTTTATACCGCAAATTAATTTATATAAATTACGGATTATAATTACGTTATAAATTTAACAAATTTCGAAAAAAATCGCAAAACTGCTATAAATTACGCCTTGTCCTATTTAAAATATATTATATATAACCGCCCGATTTAAACTAGTAATTAATAATTTAAATATTAATACGGTACGTAATTTATACGTTTTTATAATTTAAATTTATAATTTTAATTATAATAACGTTTATAATTATATATATAACTTACGATATATTAAATAATTTTAATTAAGATTTTACTTTATTTCACTTATTTATAACGTTAACGTATAACTTATTATTTTTTAGTATTTTTAATTTATTAACTACGTTTTTATTACCGTATTTTTATTCGTATAATTCGTTTATTTTTATATTCTTATCGGAATTATCGGGGTTACTAAAATATAATAATACGTAATTTAATACCTTAAATAATATATTAAAAATTAATTCCGAAATAATATTTTTTATCGAAATTAAAAGATTACGCAGTAAAAATAAACGATATTTATCTAATAATAATAATAATAATAAACTAAAAAATAAAAAATAAAATTTAATTAATTTTAATTAAAATATATAATAAAATTAGGTTTAACTTTAATATAATATTACGGTTTTTCGAAGATACTAGGTAGAGTATCTATCGTGTTAATTATTAGTGCAATTATTTCGTATCTTTGGCTCAGCCTAGATAATACGGCTTAAACCTAACGACCTTGCATACGAAGTTTTCGTAATAGATTACGTTATATAAACGTAACGTTTTTAAGTTTTTAAGGTTTTAAAATCATATATTTATTTTTCCGTATTTTTTAATCGGAACGAAATTATTTTTTACGTATATTCCGTTATATTAAATCGTTATTTTATAATTTAAGAATTTGTTAATAAGCTTAAAAAAATATATCGTAAATTTAAAATTTAAAATAAACGAATTCCTTAAGGGGTTAAGTAAGATATTTATCGTATTATTTTAATTAGTAATGAAAATGTATATAAAGATTCGTTTTATTTATTTTTAAAATTAATCGGCTTTTTAAGTAATTATCCTTTTCATGTTTTTCGATAAACGATTAACTTTTTTAAGAATTAATTAAAGCTCAATTATTAATAAATTAGTTTTATTATTTTATTATTAAAACGGAAATTAATTAAAGCTTTATTAAAGAATATATTAAAGTATTAAGGTAATATATAATAAAAGCTTAAATAAATTTTATAACGTATATTTTAAACATTTAACTTTTCGCGTTTTCGTTTGTTAATATTATAATCCGAATTTAAGTTTTTATACTTATTTTATTTCGACTTACGTTCTAGAAATTTTTTTCGTAATTAAAAGTTAATATTCTTAGTTTTTTTCTAATTAAAGTTGTTTTTATTAAAAAGATTTATAAACGTTTTATAAACCGTTAAAAATTTTACTTTAATATTTTGTAATATAAACGGTAATTAGGTTATAATTTAATAATTTAAAAAGCTAGCCGTTATTTTTTTAATAATTAATCGTATCGTTTTCGATTTTAATTTTTTTTATTTTTTTAAAAGTTATTCTTTATATTTTAATAATAAAAGTTGATATTATATATAAGTTAGTAATTTATACGATCGGTATTTTCGTTTTTAAGATATTATATTATTATTTTTAAGTTATAACTTTTTATTATTTTATAATTTATTCGTTTAATCTTTTCGTTAATTTTAAGGTTTACCTTAGTTTTTTACGGTATTTTCGTTATATATTAATTGGATATTTACTATCGTATATTTTATCGGATTTAACTAAACTGGCGTATTTTCTCTGTAAGTTTTTTCCTGGGAAAAAAAAAATTTTTTAATTACTGGAAATACCAATTCTAAGATTTACTTTGTAAAATCGTTAATTTTTTTATAAAAATTTTCGTATTTTCGATTTTCGTAAATGTACGTTATAAAGTTTTAAGTATAAGTTTATTTGCTTTTAATAATTATCTTAAAGCTATTTATCGGATAGTTTATATAATCGATTTTTTCCGATAATTTTTTCGAAGAATATAAATATAGTTAAAAAGTTTTTTAAAGTATTATTTCGTATCGTATAATAGATTCGATTTTTTTAATACGAGGTTATATCGGGTTTTATAGATTTAATAAGCTATAAAATATCCTAATTAAAATTAATACAACGTTAAATATTAAACGTATACGTTTTAAATTAAAATTCCCTTTTAAAATAATTCTAGTTTTTAAGTTTTTTATAAATAACGGAGAACGTTAATAATAACGTGAATTAAGTAAATAAAACTTTTAATTATTAAGTATAAAGGACATTAGTTATGTTATTTTATTAAGTTAATTGCGTATGTTTTTCGTACGCGTATAGCTTTTATATAGCCTAGTAACGGAACATGTATCTTCCGATTAAAAGGAGTTTTTCCGTATATAAAAAGCGTTTAGCACCTTCTACTAGCTAATAGTACTCTTTAGTAAACCGGATAAAAAAACGTAATACGGGTTATTAATAGGGTAATAAATAAGCTTACGTATACGATTAATTTAATTAGTTCTTAAAGCCTTTAACTGTTTTAATTATTCGCCGATACGGTAACGACCGAAACCTTAAATAGTTAATCTTTTAAGCTGGCGCTACTTAAAAACGGGGTTTTAGGCGAGATTCGAACTAATTATCTTTTGCGATTAATCGTAACAGGGTACTTAAACCTGTCGCAATTAAAAAAGATATCCAGGTTTACGACTACTAAGTAATTAAAACATATAAATATATATAAATATATATAAATATATATAAAAAGCTCATTAATATATAAAATAAAATAAAATAAATAAATAAAAACAATTATTTTTTATTATATAAATCGGTTAGTTCAGTTTAATTAACTTATATTTTTCGAATATAATTAATTATTTTTTAATTTTTAAAAATAAAATAAAAACATTTCGAAAATTAATTAAGATAATTTTTTAAAAATATATATATTTTTTAAAAAAGTTTTTAATAAACGTTATACAAGGTCGTTAGGTTCAAGCCGTATTATCTAGGCTAAGCTAAAGATACGAAATAATTATATTAATAATTAATACGATAAATATTTTATTTAATATTTTCGAATATAATAATTATTAATAATTTTTACAGTAATAATAAATTATATATCTCGGTTACGAAAAGTTTTATTCCGAAATTAATTATTAGGTTTCCGTAAGTACGTAATTTTTCGATTAATGTTGGCTAGGAGGTTTATTTACGTAATGCCGATAAGTTTCGATCTTAATAAACCTTATGCCCTTTAGCTGGTTTAGTAAAGGGAATTTTTTAAAATGTAATAATTTAAAAGATATTAAGTTTTTTGCGGTAAACCTTAAGTCCGTATAAAATAGCTGCTTTATAACTTTTTATTAGTTTTACGATTTTAACTTTAATTGATTTTACGATTTTTCGAATTTTTATTAATTAAAATAATTAAAATATATCGGGCAATTTTTATTATAAAATACCGGTATTCCGTAACTATAAAGTTCTTATAAAAAACGTTTTTTTTTAAATTTTTAAATTTAATAAAACTTTAAAACGAGTTAAAAATATCGATACTTCTATCGATTTAACCGATTTTTCCTAAAAAAATCGGATTTTACTTTTAATTTTCGGATATAATTTAATTTATACAAATAAAAATAATTAAAAGTTAAACGATTTTATAATAAAAAATATCGACCGTATAAAGAAATAACTGGGAAAACTGGATATAAACGGTAAAAAACTTAAAAATTTCGAAGTTTAATTTTTAATTCGATATAAGGAAAATTACGGGCAATAATTTATCCGGCTATTCCGGATTACGAAAACCGTCCAGAATTCGGTTAAGAATAATCGTTAATAAGGGTTATAAAAAGGTTAAGGCTTGGTAAAACTTAGCAACCGATATTATAATCTATCTATTTATTTAATTTTATTTTACGGTTACGTCTCTTTTAAAAAGATTTAATAAACGTTATATAAAGTTGTTAAATTTAAATTATATTCTTTAAGCTAAGTTAAAAATATAAAATAATAATATTAATAATTAATAAAATAAATACTTTATTTAATATTTTTAAATATGGTAATTATTAATAATTTTTACGATAATAATAAATTATATATTTCGGTTACGAAAAATTTTATTTCGAAATTAATTATTAGGTTCCCGTAAATATGTAATTTTTCGATTAATATCAGTTAAAAAGTTTATTCGCGTAATACCGACAAATTTCGACTTTAATAAACCTTATGCCCTTTAACTAGTTCGGCAGAGGGAATAATCTCTTAAAAAATAAATAATAATTTAAAAGATATTAAGTTTTTCGCGGTAAACCTTAAGTCCGTATAAGATAGCTTTGCGACCTTTTGCTAATCTCATAACTTTAACCTCGATCGATCCTACGATTTTTCGAATCTCTATTAATTAAAACAGTTAAAACATGTCGGGTAATTCCTATTATAAGATACCGGTACTCCGTAACTGTAAAGTCTTTACGGAGGACGTTTTAAACCTTTTTATAAAAATAATAAGTTTTTTATATAATATATTATAGTATTTACGTATAATGTATTAAGGTTGGAGCTGTACAGCTGTACAGCTGTTGCAGCTATTGCACCCGTTGCACCCGTTGCAGCTGTTATCAGCTGCAGCTCTTCTAGCTTCTTCCAGCTGTTTCTAGCTGCATCACCAAGTGGGTCGGCGATGGTCTATATAATGCCGACCTACTAACCTTTATATGTAGTCTTCTATAGAATCAAGGAACGCCCGGCATCCTTCTTCCCAAGCTTTTGATTAAAGAGTTCTTGCATATATATACAGCTTTAATAAGCCCTGTCCTAATTTAATAATAAAATTCCAATTAATAAAAATTATAAATACTTATTAACTTTTCTATATATTAATAACTTTTTACGTATTTGTTTTTTTAATACGTTAATTAAATAATTAATTTAAATAGTTAAAATATAAATTTAATTACTATTATTATAAAGAACTTAATTACGAATAAAGTTTTTTAATATTATATCCGTTTATTAATTTCGTTAAAATATTAACGTACGTTTATATATATTTTATTTTTTTAAATTTACGTAATAAAATTAAAAAAAATTCGAATTCGTTATATTTTAAAAAAGGGATAATAACGCGATAAATTCGAGTTATAATTAATTAACCTTTTAAAGTTTAAAAGTAATAAATAAGTTTTAATTAAAACTAAAATAATATTAATAATAAACTATAAGTAACGTAATTATATATATATATATATATAACTTTATAAAAACGTATTATTATTAAGTTATTACGGAATTTTTTTTTTAAGTAATTACAAAAAATAAACCTTTTTTTTATATAATTTAAAACTTAGGCCTTGCTAGCTTAATAAGGGAACGTGGGATTTAATTGGTTAATATTTAACGTTATAAAGCGGTACTTAAGTAACTTTAAAGAAATTTAAAAAACGAGCCTGGGAGGCCTAAGCTAGCTGAGGTAATATATAAAAGGGCTCCCTTTAATCAGAAGATATATATTCCGTTAATAGGCTATACTAAATTTGCACGCGTGCAGAAGCACCCGTAGCTAGCCAAATACAACAATACAACTGATGTCCCCTATATCTGACAGGACTCCCTTACCTGGGAGACGTATCTGACAACCTCAGTTCAATGTCGCTTAGTTACCATAGTTGGTGGATAACAACAGCCCAATGGAGAACTTCACGCAGCGTGTCACCGCCCGGAATCCAATCAGGAATTCGGGACCGTGTTCTGGCGGCAAGGCGGTTAGGCGTTCCGAAGGCGTCAGGGCAGCGAAAGCAGCTGATTAGCCAGCCTCGCCGGCTTAGCCGCGGATCACCACGCGCTGGAATTGGGCCAGCAGCCGCTGCCGGGTTTCCCGAGACACGCACCCTAGACCGTACCCATACTAGACGGACGGAGCTACTTCTGCCCAACAGAGCTCAGGTATCAGAACTTATAAGTAAAAAGCCGGTAAACATATATATCGGGTGCACTTGTTTATATATTTTTATGTTAAATCTTCGATTACGCCTTGGCCGGTAAGCTTTGTGCGTCTCACGCGGGCGCACACGTAGATGCGTATAAAATATATTTAGACGATGGCCATTCCCCTGACGAGGGTTGGAGGCGGTGGTACGTACGGCGATGCGATGGAACCCCCACGACCCCAGCGGTGGCTCGACCCCGAGCGCGATAAGCTGCGTATCGGTACCGATATCGACATTGTAGCTATGGCACCCCGAAGCTCGAAACCATAGAGGCTGACATGCGCAGCCTTCAACCACAGGCCTGATCGCGATACCGAGGAGGAATACGATCGCCTGCGCGGCCTGGCGCGGGCCGAGGCCGAGAGGCGCAACGACTGCTTTGCGCGGGTACGCCGTTCCTCCCCCGCGGTCGCCCGCGAGCAAGAAATAGTCACGAGCTAACGGGGGCCCCTGCCTCTCTCCCCGCAGTCGCGGCAGGCGTACGAGAACGGCGACGGCGCGCTGGCCAAGGACCTGAGTAACCGGGGCAAGGAGCACGCGGCCGCGATGGCCGAATACAACCGGCGGGCGCGGGACTACATATTCCGGGCCAACAACGCGCCGGGGCTCGTGGCCGACGACACGATCGACCTGCACGGGCTGTTCGTCGAGGAGGCCAAGGACATCCTCGAGGAGCGCATCAAGTACGCCCAGGCGAACGGGCAGATGCACCTGCACGTGTGAGTTACCTGCCTACCGAGCAGTGTGTGGTCCTCCTCGTTTCGTCACATGCATACTGTACATATATGATCTTTTGCGCAAATAACGAAGAAGAGGCGAAGCGAGCGATGCGACTGACTGACGCGGAAACTTTTGAACTGAACAAAACTCCCACAGGATCGTCGGGAAGGGCAACCACAGCGTGGACCGCGTCCAGAAGCTCAAGCCGCGCGTCGAGCAGGTGTGCCGCGACCTTGGACTGCAGTACAGCACCGAGGAGAATGAGGGCCGAATCTACGTGAACCTGCAGGGCGGCGAGGCGGTGCCGCCGCCCGACGTGGACCCCTACGATCCTTACCATGGTCACGGCGGCCATCATCATCATCATCATCAGCAGCAGCAGCAGGAGGAAGTAGATTCGATCGGAGGCCTGATCTCGAGGTGCGTGGGCAAATTGGCGGATTACTGCGTTATCATGTAGTTTCACCTTTTGGATTGGATAAGAGGGGGTCTTATGAATGTACGTTTGGATTTGATACCACACCTATTATTTTTACCTGTCACTATTTATGCTCGGACTCGACGGGGATCATGCCAGTTTTGATCTTATATTACTGCACACTGTGGCTTGCACACCTATCCGTCGTAACCAGTCCAAAATCGAATACTTAGGAAAGGGGGGTGGTTGACACTTGCTCCCGCTCAACGACACCTCGCCTTGACATCATGGAGAAGCGCAAATGCGGCCGAAACTCCATTCCCCCACATGACAGATTCAGAGAATCTACACATAAATTCTTTTGCGAAACCGCCTCCCATCGGCTGGTGAATACTAGTGCCAAGCATGACTGCCATGTCTCCATGATTCGGAGTGAAGAAATCAACCCTCCTTAAGCTGCCGTCCCGTTTGGTTGGCCAAGGTCGCTTCTCTTTGTTGAGATGGTGCATATATGAAAGAAAACCAAATCAGTGGGCTTTGCCGAAACAAACAGGTTATGCCAGCCAAGGCTAGATAGTTCCACTAGCATGCAAAAGTATCGTGTATGGCTCGTGGGAGACGAAGGCTACCCGCCAAAACACCAGTCTAGACCTCCCGTACTAACGCCTTACGGATTGTCCCCATAAGAGCCGTGTCCTTCCTAAGACGCGGGTTGCTCGTCCATGACGGCGGGCGGAGGTCCTTGCTGCTGGTTGTGCTGGTCCTGCTCCTCCTGGACGGCGTCCTCGTACTGGGCGATGTTGAACGCTAGCTGCCTGGCCGCGGCCTCGACCATAAGCATGTACCTAGTCTTCTTGTCGGCGGCCCGCATCTCGGCCATGGCGCGCTCGACGGTGAAGCGCACGACGGGGTTCTCCGAGGCCGGGACGGACGCGAAGTTGAACGGGGCCAGGGCGGCGGGCGGGACCGCGGGCATCTGAAAGCCGATGCCGTCGCTGCCCAGAACCTGACCACCGTGGGCCTGGGGGTTGCGGGTTTCTATGAGCTGGTCAGTATATTGCAGTAGTCTATAGGAGAGATGATAAGGCGAAACATACCGTGGAATGAACATCTCGCGCCGGAGGCGTTGAACCAGCAGTTGGCACAACTGCCGCACATCTGACCGTCGACGACGACGCAGGCGTTCCAAGGTCCGTGTCCTTTGTGGCAGTTCTTGCACGGCACGGGGGCAAGCTCGCCGGCGATGTGGGCGAACAGGGCCTCGACGTTGCTGCGCCTTCCGAGGTTCAGGACTTGCTCCGGCCGTCGCTGCTGGGCCAGGCGCATGCCGGGCTCGCGGGCGAGACGCTTTGCCAGCGCACTCTCGACGACCACGGCGCCGTATCCCGACTGCTGGGCGAGCATCTCGGTGGGGGTCGGGGCCGCGGGGTTCGGGTCCTCAACACCGTGTGGGCCGCCGAGGTCCGGATGCTCGTTGGGGTTCTGCACGCTGCTCGCCAGGATGCTGGCCGCCGTCAGGTCCAGCTGCTGCTGTTGATGCTGGTGCTGGTGTTGGGCCTGGGCTTGGGCCTGGGCCTGCTGCTGTTGCTGTTGCTGATGTTCCGCGGCGGCGGCGGCTGCTGCGGCGGCAGCGGCCTCGGGATCGAAATCGCCATGATGCTGATGCTGGGCGTGTTGCTGCTGCTGCTCTTGCTGGTGAGGGTCGTGGTCGACCTCGAGGGCGGCGGCGTCGTGTGCCTCGAGCTCCGGGTCCTGGTTGGGGACGGTGTCGGAAAGGGCAGGTCGGCGCACCGGACGACCGCGTGGTGCCGCCGTGGGTTTGGTTACTTTGCTCGGCCGGCCGCGAGCTGGAGATTGCACACCTTTCATGCTGCTGAAATGTCCGCCTGCTGGCTGGCAGTTGGTGATGGATGCAAATGGGGGATTACGTAGGAAGGAGCGTGTAGCAGCTGTCGGCAGCTGCTTGGTGACTCTGCAAGAAATGATGCGGCTGTGAGAGGCTCAGAGATTTTCCCTGGTGGTGAGCGAGATGCGTGACAGATAAGCCGCGAGCTCAGCCACTCGAGTGGAGCCAGGCACAGATAAGCTGTTAACAGAGGGTACCGTATTATCTCTTTAAATTCGAACACTTGGCAAAATGGGGCAATACACGACCTAACCAACAATGGCTTTGATTAATAATACTTAACCATATATGTTTCTAGTGATTTTTGAGGTTAATATTATGATTTAATAAATTCGCGAAACGTGTTATCCGGTTATTTTCTTTTAAAGTTAATAATAATCCTATATAATTGCTAAGTAACAGGTTATATTAGTTGCGATGGCCTCCTTTCAGCCTATATTAACGAATATCGCCGTTCCTTTTCGCCCAGGCCCGAAACCGAAAATATATAACGATAAATACGTTAAACGGACAACCTTAATAAAACGCTTTAAACGAAATTATTTACGTTAAAAAAAAATCGAAGTCCTGATTTTCCTACATATATATCTAGTCCTAATAACGTATAGGATTAATAACTAACGAAAAAACATGCTACCGCCTTTTAAAGGTTATAAGTAGG
Organism: Monosporascus sp. CRB-8-3; assembly: GCA_004155055.1. NCBI lineage: Eukaryota > Fungi > Ascomycota > Sordariomycetes > Xylariales > Monosporascus > Monosporascus sp. CRB-8-3. The sequence goes on from QJNZ01002344.1 coordinate 13,454, forward strand.
CCAGTTTGGAAAAGGCTGTATAATGATATTATATATTTAAAACGATTTTGATAATATGGTAGAAACGTTAGGTTTTGATATTAAGCCATTTTTTTAAACAATAGTTTGCTTATTTTCCCGAATTTAAAAAACAGTTATTTGTAAATTTTGCTAAAGTTAAAACTAATAGGAAAATTGTAATTATTACGTGGTTTCGTAAGTATAAAAAACGTATATAAAAAACGATATATCCGAAAACCTTATATACCTTTTCCTGTAAGTAGTTCCACGGGTTTTTTTAAAGATATAACATAATCCGCCGTTAAATAACTAAGGTATTTACAAGGCCACCCGATAAAGCTTTCGGGATTATTAATAAATTCCTCCGCTTTATATGCCGTATTTCTTATAAGGAACCGGTAAAACTTAATAAATATGGCTAACTAAAATATATCGTTAACTTTTCGCTTATTACTTGCTTTAAATTTTTATTCCGACGTTTTCCGAAATAACATATTTTTAATATGGACGAAATTTTAATTTTTTTCGAATATTTCGATAATTATACGTATAGCCTTAAAAATTTATATACGATTTCAGGGAAGTCCGATTATAACGGATGGAATAAATAATAAATTACGTTAATGTTATTTATATAAGTTAATAGGAAAGGGTAAAATAAGCTAAAGCTTATTTTAATATTTTACGGGGCACCCGGCAATTAATCGTATATAATTAAAACCGAAAAATAACAGTATACTTTAACGGTAAAGGTTATTTTTAACGAGAAAGTTTATAATAACGAAGATATTATAACGGATATCGTAAATAACCTCGGGAAATAAGCTGAAAAGGAAAAAATGCTGTTAGTAATAAACGTAGTTGTTTTTTATAAAACCTTTAAAATCAAAAAAGCTTTGTAAAATAATAATATTACCGTCGCGTTTATTTTTCCCGGGATTACAAGTTTTTTTTAGCCTTTAAATACAGTTGTTAATAAGCTATTTAAAAAATAGTTACGCGAATTTACGGATATTTACGTTACCCGGAAAAAAGCTTAATAAGTTATAATAAATCCTAATACCGAATTTGTATAGATAATTTTAAAACGCCGTATTATAATTATATATATCGTAAAGTAAGCTTTCCGACGGTTACTTAAAAGGGAATACTTAATGCAAAAGGCGTTTTTGCAGTATAGGATTAGTATTCGACCTAACAGGTTTAAAGACCATTTGATTAACGTTAAAGGCGTTGATTTATTAAAAATCGACTTTATAGGGTGGGAAATAATAAATAATCCAGTCCCTGAAAAATATAAAGTTATCCCCGAACGTTTTGATAATAGGAATGACGTTTTTTAATACTAAACAAAAACCTTTTTGCCTACAAAAATCGATTAGGGCCGTTTAATAGTAACTAAATTAAAAAAACTTTATAAGGAAAGGGGTCTTCCATTTCCGAAGTTAAAAAGTAACCTTATTAAACAGCTGGAAGCTTGGGAAAGTTAAGTAGCTTTTTAGGATCCTTTAAATTAACAGAATTAATGTATATAACAACGTATATCATTAAAATTCGGGTTGTTAATCTTAATTGGTAATATATGGCAAGAAATTAGGAAGGAATTTGTATGGTATGCATTGGAAATAAGGTGCCCCCACTGATCGGCAGCCCCATTTTGCCAAGTGTTCGAATTTAAAGAGATAATACGGTAGGGGGAACCGTAAAACACCACCTACAGGGATCAGCGCCACCACCTACAACCCCTGCCTTGCACCGCCACGCCCCATATTTTCCAGACCCTACGCACCACCTACAAAGGGGATGGTAAGCTCTATCTGTTGTAGGCATCGAGTTACATACTTTCGAGCTTCTTATGCCTTGATTTGGACCAGCTAGGCTTCAAAGTCAGTGGGCGGTTCAAGGATTTAGGGAAGGAGATAACTAGAGTAGAATGAAATGAGACTTGCATTTCAAAACAGGTTAACTTTATGGCAAGGTGATGAGCTCGTTCAATAACGCATATACCATCAAGGACAGTATGGGAGCGGCTTGGTTAAAGATATTTTAAGTATATTTCCAGGATGAGGAACGATCCAGCCAAAAGCTCGCAAGGTAAGAGCGTGATGTGGAATGCGGCAGGCTCACGCTGTTCAAAGAGTCCACCTTGAACACGAGGTCACAATTGCCTCCTACAAAAGCCATATATAATCAGGGTCGATAATACTTATGCAAAGCAATCTATCTCGGTGATATGTGTGTTGCATTTACCACAAAGCCGAAGCCCGGTCCCGACTACTAGATTGATAACACGGAATGAGATCTGACTCCGGGGTTTCTTTAATCGAAATGGGAGGTGCCGTGTAATATGCTAAGTGATACCTGTATAGCAGCAGCCTGATATGGTCGTAGCACTCCCGAGTGATTTGGCAAGAGCTCTTCTAACACTACTCCCCTTCTACAGGAGCCTAGTAGTGCTGTGCTGGTCTCTCATATACCAGGCCAACTGATTGCAATAGTCTTTTAGCTAGAGTCAATCATTGCCTAACTGCGGTTCTCCAAGCATGAACGAGAATCATTGGGTTCGTAAGGACAGGAAGAGAGTCGGTTCATTCCTAGCTGTGCGTCGATTCCTTACGCCAGGTCGGCCACCGTGGTGAGTTCCGATCTGCTCTGAGCTATTCTCGGAATGTAGGGGCGCATCCGTCTGACGACTTATCGAGACAGAAACCGAAGTAGCTGCGAGACCGACCGTTCATGCATTTCACCCCCCGAAATCAGATCGTAGTTAAGGAAATCAGAATGGTGGTACCAGCACACGACGTGCGTCTCTCCATCCTGCCGCTGCAACTCCTCCTTCTCGGTCAAGCAGAACTGACCCCGCTGATTGTACTTCGCGATGAAGTCCTCTAGACTTATACGGCATAAGTCGTCATCGATAGAAGGCATTTCATCGTCGGCTGCATCCGTCAAGAGGTGAATGCATCTCTCTAGGCCCTTAAACGTGGCTGCCCTGGTTTCTTCCTCCCAAAAGGGGGCTGGGTCAAAATAACCCACGAGGTCGTGCATCTCCTCGACCCAGTATGACGACGTTTCCATCGAATTGCGCACCCGGGCACAAGCTCGTCGCGGCATACGACGCGTGGCATACTTCTCTGCCAGAGGGGGGTTTGCCGCGCTGCTTGAAATCCTCCATGCTCTGTAAGCATTCCAGTCAAACTCTTCCATCATCAGGAAAGTGTCAAGCTCGGGATTCACGTAGAGAGTTCCTTTGCTGCGGCGGGACGATGCTTCGCGAACGAGCAGGGCGACCGTGTAGTATCTGCCCCGCGCGAATGCCCTGCTCTCTGCATTGACGGATAGCAGGGGTGAGCATAGCTCCAACTTGGGTCTGATGCAACGGCTCGAGTCAACGAGGACCAGGCGGCGGCGCTCGCTTTCGTACGCTAGGAACTCTGCCCATATCATTCGGCGCAGCTCGACTGGCAAGTCGGTGAAGTGGTGAAAGGTATCCATGGTCTGCGAATATGTGGATGGACTTCCTGTCATAAGAGTTGTAGTTGTGGGGCGAAGTTGTCTGGGTGAGGAATTGTGGGAAGGAAGCCTGATGTGAACGGTTGGTCATAGAGTAGCCGAGTGCTGTGTGTGAGATCAAGAGTAGGGGTGGGTTAGTTTGGAAGGGGAGAAGGATCGGTTGTCTATCCGAAGCTGGGGTAAATATGGCTGTAACTTGTCACCTGACAGGGACGACACCTTAGGCACCGGGTAGAGGGTCTAGATGATCTGAGAAACCTACCTTGCCACTATCCCAGGAGGGAGGGTTCCACCTGAAACAGGTCATGTAGGCAAGGGTAGTCAGAGCTTTGGGTTCATGCTACCGACGTAGATGGAAGGAGGTTCTTTGAAGGCGTGTAGAGGACACCCCATGCTCAGATGGCTTCTTTCATAGGAGAGAATCGCGGCTTAGGTTAGAGTGAACGGGCTACTGTGTAGACGATTCGCTTTGAAAAGGTCGGATCCTTCTGACGAAGATATCATTAGTGTGCCATGCTTTACTTATTCCTTTAATTACTAGATACTTTGATTAGTAGATAACTCAGGGGGCTAACTTTCTGTTTGCTTCTACTTGTCGGTTTGCACGGTCTGCTTCCCAGTCGATTTAGTTGTTTCCATTATCATTACTCCTTATTACTGTTCGCCTTCTTGTAAGTGGCGGGATGACCATTCCTCTTGGCGTATTTCCTGATCTTGCCATAGACATCCGGCAGCGCGAACATCCACACGATCGAGACAATCCATGACATCACAGTATCGATGAGCCAGTTATTCCTCGGCGCACCGCCCAAAACACCCCACCGGAAGACATGTCCTAGAAGCGCAACAGTAATCGAGTACTGGCCCTTCTCGAGACCCTGAATAGCGGAAGCAGCCACGGCATCGGGTGTCTGCACCGGATCGTCCGCCTCGAGGATCTGCGTGATCTCGGGCTTGGTCTTATTCTCCCTCGCCAGTCCCGGGCTGTCAATGGTTCCGGGGTATACGATATGGACCTTAACCTTCTGGGGGTAGATCTCGACCTCCTGGACTAGGGTGTCGGCTAGGGCCTTCAGGGCGCCCTTGGAGGGGTTGTAGGTACCGTAGCCGATCACGGGGAAGAGAGCCAGGACAGACGCCGTGAAGATAAAGTGCTTGGGCTCCGGCACGACAGGCGCGTCGGGCGCGCACCACTCGCGCAGCACCGCATGCGCTAGCTCGGCGCTTCCCCAGAAGTTGAGGTCCATCTGTTCTCGCGTGGACGACAACGGGGCCTCCAGCCAGAAGTCCGGCACCGACTTCCCGGCGACGCACCACACGATGTCGATCGGGTTGCCGTTGTTCCATGCGATGGCCTCAGCGAGGAGCGGCGCCGCGTAGTCGGGCTTTGAAACGTCGGCCGAAATGTAGTGGAACCGCTGGGTCTGCGGGTTACGTGCGGCAGCCTGAGCACGGAGCGTCAACACTAATCTGTCTACGTAGTCCGCCTGATATTAAGGGCGGAAATTACCTTCACCTCCGCTAGTGCTTCCTCAAGCCTACCGACGTTCCGAGCCACGATGATAACGTTGGCACCTTTCTCAGCCAATTGCCGAGCGGCGCTCCTGCCCATTCCCTCCGACGCACCTGTTATTAGGACAGTCTGTTCAAAGGCACACGGAATCAGCTACAGATACGATCCATGGTGTTGTAGGTGGCAGCGCCCACCTTGCCCTCCACGGGCATTTGGTTCTTGCTTGAGAAGGCACCCATGACGAGAGCACTCAGCAGCGCAATGAGAACGGTAGAACCAAGTAGAGTCGGGGTCGAAAGGGAGTCCATGAGAGCGTATCAAGTGAGATTGATTATATTCGCCATCTGCCCATCCAACATCGATAATGTGCCAGTGACTTTGGTTTTCAACATGTAAATTTCAGCCTCTGGGAGCAAAGGGGACCTTTTGGTCTGGGATCCTTATAAACGCGTGGGGTCTTTACGTTTAAGGGTCCAGACCCGCATAAACCAAGATATGTAGCTACTGAGCTTGAACCTGATATGCATGGTGCAGAATATGCATTAAAGCGTCCTCCATGGGCATGCCTAACAGTTAGTGGCGTTTTTCGATAAGCCGATAAGCCAAAAACTTCCCAACTGCCTTCAGTTGTTCTACATTCAATCCAGTTTACTGCTATGCTCTCTCTACATCGCTTAGTCTAATTCTGGGGAAATTTAGGCCGAAGACTCCTGCTTAATTTCTTCTACGGGACAGCGACAATGGCCAAAAAGAGAAAGGCAACGGGTGGTGCTGCGCAACCCAAAGGCCCGCGAGAATACGATTCCGCAGACGCAAGGATTGGTCCTATCAACACCTTCGAGGATATCGCCGACGATCAAGAAAAGTACTTCTTGGAACAAGATCAGATTCTATTTGACGACGGTCGCAAGTCCAAGAAACAGAGGCGACTGGAAGAAGAAGAAGAATTCCTCGAAGAATCCGACGAGGAAGTGCTCGATTACGACGAGGAGGATTCCGAGGATCAGGACGATGATGAAGACTTGTCGCGGAAACCTAAATCTGCCGGCAAGAATAAAACTGACGGCTACGTGTCGGATGCAGAACGCCAGGAGGAAGAGGAAGGGGACGACTCCTGGTGGGGAGCATCGCGGAAGGAGTATTACAACAATGATGAAATAGAAAACGAGGACGACGCCCTCGAGGAAGAACGAGAAGCTCTACGGTGAGTTGGCATAATCGTTTTGTCTCAATAGGGAATTTACTGACTTGGGGCCACAGCTTGCAGAAGAAGAAGCTGGCGAGGTTGGAGGAGGAGGATTTCATCTTTAATGAAGATGAATGGCGAGGTCCTGAAGCTGAAGAGGCAGGTCAAGAAGAGGTCGTCACCGAGGTCCTCAAAGATGTCGAGATAACTCCTGACATGAGCTCCGAGGAAAGATATCGTCTCTTACAGACGATGTATCCGGAACTGGACTACCTGGCGGACGAATTGCTTCGCTTACAGCCTCTGCTCGTTACAGTTCAGAAGCAGGCTGAGGGTCAACATCACAAATCGCTAGAGGTGATCAAGTACCGAATACTCGGTTCCTACATTGCGGCGCTAGCCATGTATTTTGCCACCCTTTCATCACCGGCTAGAGATAGCAACGGAGAAACGAGAGCGTTGAATCCCGCTGAGCTACGAGATCACGAGGTTATGGGGACTCTGCTGGAATGCCGAGATGCGTGGAAGAAGGTGGAGAATCTGGAGACCACTAAGAACCTCCGGGCAGCAGAGAGCATACCATCTCCACCTGAAGAAGTTCTTGCCCCTGGGGAGGTCGAAGTAGCACTCAAGACATCCCGGAAGCCTAGCAAAGATCCCGCGGCGAAGAAAACAAAGGTTAAGGCTGAACGCCAGGCGAAGGCCATCGAAGAGTCCCTCGCCGATCTCGACGCCCTAATTACCACCAAGAAGAAGTCGAAGAGGAAATCAGACACAGAAACGGCTGTTCAGGATGGCAATTCTGATTTCGGGGAAGAAGAGATTCTGGACGCTAGGATTGCAGCAGAAAAAGCAGCACGCAAGAGGAGTCTCAGATTCTACACGTCTCAGATCGTACAGAAGGCGAACCGTCGGACAGATGCTGGAAGGGATGCGGGTGGCGATATGGATATCCCATACCGAGAACGACTAAAGGACCGTCAGGCGCGGTTGATGGTAGAAGCGGAGAAGCGCGGCAAGAAGGATTCCAAGCATGGTGCCGACCTCGGGGACGCAAGTGACGAGGAGGACGCGCAGGTGGCCAATGCCATGCGGGATGACGAAGATGAATACTACGACATGGTATCCGCGAGAAAGAAAGGGCAGAAGGCAGCCAAGTCTGCGGCTCTTGCAGAAGCCAACAAGGGTGACCGGGTAGTCGAGGTGGAAGAAGTTGGCGAGGATGGGAAGAGGCGGATCACGTACGCCATCCAGAAGAACAAAGGACTCACCCCGAACAAGACGCGCAAGCAGGACAAGAACAACCCAAGAGTAAAGAAGAGGAAGCGATACGCCGAGAAGGCCAAGAAGCTGAAGTCGATGAAGCCGGTCTACCAGGGCGGCGAGGGCAAGGGATACAAGGGAGAGTTGACCGGTATCAAGAGCGGGTTGATAAAGAGTGTCAAGTTATAGCATACCTGGCACGAGCATCACATCGACCGGATAATACATATGCATTCCAAGTGCCTTAACTTCTAGAAGTTTGTCGGGGCCGGTAGTTTCGATCTGAACGTGAGACACCTGCGCAAACTCTCCTATCTTGCATTACCTCGTAGGCTGGTGGGTACCAGCGAATCCTATTAGCTTACATATGCGGTTAGTGCCAGGCAACCACGATGGGGCCAACGATTTGTCAGCTGCTAGGTGTTGTTTAATATATAAAGGTCTCGGAAGTTGGATACGCTCCATCTCTTACAGTTCTGACTTCGCTTATCATCTATTCATTTTTCATACAGTGTATTTCGAACGAAACGATATGGCGTCAAAAGACATCGCCTTACCGGCCGACGCCGAGGATACCATCTCATCCGTCTCATGGTCGCCAGTTTCCAACCATCTGGCAGCAGCATCATGGGACGGCAAGGTGCGTGTCTACGACGTTGCGCGCAACGAATCAGCGGTCGGGGTCGCCATGCTCCGTGCTGATGGGCCCGTCTTCGACTGCGACTGGGCCAAGGTGAGTCCATGAGTTTTCTAACCCCAGCAGCCATCACCGGAAATGAGAGGAAAAACCAAACCAATACGCAAACCAGGTGAGTGAAGAGGCCTCGCTACCAGCGCGAATTAAATTTACTAAGTAGAGGGCCAGGACGGCACCATAGCCCTCGCAGGAGGAGCCGATAAAAAAGTACACCTACTACATGTGCCCACTGGTCAGCAGGCTACTGTCGGGTCTCACGAAGCTCCCATCCGCGGGGTACGTTTCGTGGAGGTCCCGGGATCCAACGCACCCGTCATCGCGACCGGATCCTGGGACAAGACAGTCAAGTTCTGGGACATGCGCCAGCCAACACCCCTCGCCGCGCTCGCTTGCAAGGAGCGCGTCTACTCCATGGACGCCAAGGCGCGGCTGTTGGTCATTGCTACTGCGGAGCGCCACGTTCACCTCGTCGACCTGCGGAGCCCGACCACCTTTCTCCGGACCACCGAGTCGCCGCTGAGGCACCAGACGAGGGCGGCGACTGTCTTTCCGGACGGCAAGGGGTGGGGGTTAGCGAGCATCGAGGGACGATGCGCGATCGTCGCGTTGGACGAGAAGGACTCCAGGTATTGCAAGATTATCCTTTCCGTCCGATCCGGCCGCTCACCCGCACCACCCCCAAAATCCCGTCGAGAACCCGGTTCCTGACGCATAGACCCCCATCGTCGATCGTAGGTCCACCTTCACATTCCGTTGCCACCGTGAACAGCCCGACCGCGGAGTCACCAAGGTCTGGGCCGTCAACGACGTGCAGTTTCATCCGACCCGCTCGACGGTTTTCACCACCGCCGGATCGGACGGGACCTTCCACTTCTGGGACCGCGTCGCGCGCTCCAGGCTGAAGGGCTACCCGTCCGCCGGCGCTGCTATCACTTCTACCCGATTCAACCGCGACGGCAGCTTGTTCGCCTACGCTGTCGGCTACGATTGGAGCATGGGTTGTGCGAGGAACTCGCCGGGGATCCAGACAAAGCTCATGTTGCACCGTGTGCTACCGGAGGAATCAAAGGGCGGGAATAAATAGGCCGTCAAGGGATATGGGGTATCATGTACCAAGACCCGAGAACGAGTTCATTCTGGAGGTGGGGGGAATAGGAATCGTGTCGGAGAACACGCTATATCGGCAGTCTTGTATCACCGGGGGATCTCCTTTGTCTATTCACTGGGTAATTGTATCTGTTGTGGAGGAAGCAGGCTGGACAGACAATGTCCCTGGGAGAGGGTAGCTCATCCGTCGCAAGGGGACGAAGCGAAGTTCGAGGGCATAATGACAGAAGGAAAACCTAGGATCATCAGAGACGGACGACTGAAATGGAAGCGGAAGCGCCAGAAAGCTCGATGTTACATGCCATGAGAGCTCAAGGGAGATTGAAGTTGCCCTACTATTCGCAGGACTACTGATAAGGGTCAAAATGAAAACTGGAAACTTCACGCAAGTTCTGTCAATACTATTGCTACTCCGTACCAAGAATTACAAGCTCATCCCAAGACCTCTTTTGGTAAGCCTCCTAGTCTTATTCCTAACCCTAGTACTTTTTCTTTACGAGTTCTGTTGCCCCTGTTCCATGAGCAAGCCCGCCGAGGATACCTTGGGTGACTCATAGTCCTTTGGGGTGTTATCTATCTTTCCCCCTATCACTGGGCGTATTCTAGGACCCAGCCTGCCCTCCAATCTCAGATACTTTTCTATACCAGGGATCTGCCCTATATCGTCTATGAACACATAATCACAGCTGCGAGTATCCCATGCCCCCGCCAAGACGTTAACGGCGGGTGTCGATAAGGGGGAGGCTGGTGGTCGTTTCGGCATAGCAAGGCAGGCAAGCGACTTGCCAAAGCAACAGAGACGGGAAGATTTCCGGCTTAGTCTACTGAGGGATTCGCGATCCCGCAGGAGACATTATAAACGGCATGCAATCGAATGGTACTACAGCTGAGGACGCAGGGGCAACGCCGTCGGACGGAGACCAGACAATGCTTAGGTACCCGTTCTGAGAGGGGGCTCCCTCATCTCCGCGCCCGGCGTGTAGTCGAGTGCCCGACCTTGGGCGCGGCGCCTGGTCCTCGTGAGAAACGGTGCGGGTCCAGCAGAGATGTAATGCACGCTGTGCTTATGATACGTCGAGATAAAGAAGCCGACATGGGTAGTCACGCGAACCATCCTCGTCTTCGCTTCGTGGTACCTACCTGGTTTATATATATACGCCAATCAAGACAGCATGCCACGCAGTTCCTAATATAGAATATCAGTACTCCGTCTCGCTGGAGTCTCAACGGAAACGGTCTCGATTACATTACCCGACCTCCATAAAGCCCTAGGACGAGCCAAAGATATCGATACCACTGTCGATCTCGAGACCTTTCCCAAAAGAATCGAAGTCCGAGGAAAGGTCTCGAGATCGACAGTGGTATCGATGTC
>QJNZ01002381.1:0-103283 GCA_004155055.1 Monosporascus sp. CRB-8-3
CCCCCCCCCCCCCCCCCCCCCCCCCCCCCCCCCCCCCCCCCCCCCCCCCCCCCCCCCCCCCCCCCCCCCCCCCCCCCCCCCCCCCCCCCCCCCCCCCCCCCCCCTAGCTTACCCGTTCCTGCGAATAGCAGCCATATCCAGTCCGAACGGAAGCGCCCTCCAGCACCAAGCAAGATGACGCCTACGAAACAGATCATTACCGCAAATGACATGATGGCCCTCGCCAAGGTTTAGGAATGTTTTGGCACGGAGCTAGAGGCAAGTAGCATAGTTCCATTTGTATCCCCCTCCTTACCAGACGTGATGCTAACCGAAGAATTCCCAAACAGATCGATTGGGAGAAGCTCGCCGCCAGAGCCGGCTTTAAGGACGGTGCTACGGCCGAAGCTTATTACTAACCGCTGCTAAAGCTTATCGAGAAGAATTACGTTGTTTTTATTAATCCCTTGAAAAAGCGGGAGGCTCCGGTTAATGTTAACATTTTTTATAAGCGAACTAACCTTTTAGCGTTTGTTGCAAAGGAACTTAGGATTAAGGTTGAAAATAGTACTTATGTAGGAGCAGAAGGATAAGATAGTTATATTAGCAAATGTTTTTGTTTTACTTGTAATAACGACTTATATTTTAATACGGAGAATTTAAAGAATGGCGAAGTTTGATATGTAATTATTAAATTTTAACTAGGAAAGTTTATTTAAGCCGAAGTAATTTGTAATAAGGAAAGTTTAATATAAAGGTTTTAATATAATATTAATTATTAATTTATTAAAAGCAGGGATATATAACGTAAGTAATTAGCGTATAAAGCTAATACGAGAAATAAAATTTTTAAATAGCTTTTACGGAGAAATTTATGTAAGAAAATATGTTTATACTATACATTGATCTGGGGTAGGGTAATACATTCGTATTCCGACCCGGCTGATTAGTTAGTCCGAAGGTCTGTTATGTATATTAAGGAGCTTTTTTCTTTAGGTTTAACACCTATCATTAAGGGGCACAAGCACTATGGTCTGGGACATATATATACGACAGTTTCAACATACGATAAATGCATACGTTTTCTTATTTAGTATCTTGTTAACCCTTACCTATATTGTGACTTAAACGCCTTATCTACATTAATCAGATTAAATCATCCCGACCCAATTTATATAGCTATTAAGAAGAAGAAACTGGCTCTAATTAACTACCGAAGTAACTTTCGATTTTCTGATTACCATTCGGAGGCGATAAGGTTTTGATTAATGGATTTAAATGATTATAGTTACGATTATAGAAATGTCAGATATTATGATACATTCGAAAAAAACCAACGCGTAGATAGTTAACAACGACGTAACGACTTTAAAACGATATTAATTAAAAAAGATATTCGGGAAAAGAAAATTTGGGAAATTTCGTTTTAAGTAAAATCTTTAGTTAACCGGTTTCGGAAAATTACATGCCTAAGTTTGCATAGGTTTAAGGATATGTCTTAATTATTTATGTTCCAAACCGACGGCATAATTTAGGATATAATTCATATTTCGAAAATAATTACGTAATAAGACGAAATTTAAAGATTAAGCGACGATTATTAATGATTAGGGTTACGAATTAACAATTAAAATCGAAAACCGACGAATATAATTAATTAAGATTAACCGCTAAATAGCCGATTATTAGAATTATGGAAATAAAAATACGTTGCTAATAACGTATTTATACGGATTTAAATTAATCGGAAATAACGCAGCGCCGATATGATTAACAATATAAATTAAATTATTAACGTAGGCAAAAAAAGAAATAAGGTAATAAAGCCTGCTATTTCGGTTATAAAAAAAGAAATTTAAAAAGGGAATAACGTCCCTAAATATATTTGAAAAGATGGAACCGGCCCATTCGCTAATATATTTTGGACCATTTTTATTCTGATCGGATAACATCCGATATAGAATTTATTGGAAATTATCGTATAAGATTCGTTATTACTAGTTAACTAAATTATCTTGGCATTAAAACTAACGATAAAATTATTAATTACGATATTGAAAACGATTAAGGCCAGCATCCGATAATGCCGATAAAGTAATTAAGGGAAAACGATACGTTTAGGTAAAAAAAAAAAAGATATTTTCATTTCGATTGCGGAAAATTTAAAAGATACGGATAAAGATATCATATTATTTAAAAATTCTTATATCTGGATATATACTAGATATTACTAAACCGTTAAATTATGTCGATCCTAAGGCAATTTCTCTTAATCAGCCGGTTTTAATAGGTTTTAACCGATTTACCGGAGGACCGTTAAAGTTATTTAAGATTGTAATATAATACGGATTATTGCCTATCCTAAAATTCCCAAATACCTAAAGGGATTAAAGCTTAGCGTTAAATATTATTAATCGGTATAGGATATTAAAGTTTAAGTACGAAAGTAAGGCTAATAACGAATTCCCGTTAAGTAATCCTTTTATTAGGTTACCGAAACCAGTAATAAACCTAAGCCGAAGGCGGGCATAAAAAATACCGTCGATTATCATTAAAATATTTAAGGGATAACAAAGTTAACCTACTTAAGTTTTATTATATACTTTTACCGGAATTGTAACGCCTATTCCTAAGGCTATACTATTGAAATCCCTTAATTAATTAAGATACGGGTTCGTAATAAATATTATGGACAAATTTATATCTCTTATAGTTTTACCGGACGTATCTGCATTTCCGGACTTTCGTTTTTCTGGTACTATAGCTACCGATTAGTTCGAAAGAATTGGTAGGTTATATCGGAAGTATAAGTTAACGGAAACGGAGATAATTAATAAGTTACCGTATTAAACGGATAGCTTTTTTATAAAGGACCAAGTTAAAATTATATTCGAAAAGGTTATTACTTAGAACGAAACGGTTAAAAACATCCTGAAAATCTTTAAGTTATAAAACCCGAAATAAATACAGATTGCTAAAAATCGGTTAAACACTTTAACGAAATAAACTTAACGGAATATGCCTAATTAAATGTATAAGTATTACTTAGAATATGCCGTTAGGGTTCGAGATATTATAAAGGAAGTTAAGCTTAAGGATAAAATTATTAATAAAAACGAATATACCGAAAGCTTATTAAAGGGATTTTTAACCAGTTGCCTTAAGGGAGTTTTAAATAATTTATTTATAAAATTTGAAGATTTATATACGACGTTTTACGACAATACCGCGATACTAATCAGAAATTAGGCATTTAACAAGGCTGGATTGATTCGATATGAAGAACGTAAGTAATTATCGAATCTAATTCGTTTCGATTTTGGTTAAATAAAAAAGCCACGATAAATACTTAAGCCCGTACGACAAAACAGCCCGGCACCTAAACCTACTTTACCGACAAGATATAATTAGGTGTTAGAAATTACTAATGCATTACAAGAGCTAAAAATTACCTAAGTACGATAGATTTAGAACTTCGATACTTTTAAAGAAAAGATGCGAAATCGAAAAGTTGTTTGGATTTCGCAATATTACGTACCATCCGGTTAGGAATCTACCTGGGTAGGGTATTATGGTGCCGATTTATCGATTAATGCAATAAGTTTTTAACCCGACGATTATAATAAAATAAGATTTTATCGTAAATAAGGTAGTTACCGAGGCGGTTACCGAAATGGTTATTAAAGCCGTAAAGGACGATTTGGTAATTTAAAAAAAGGGTTTTGCTGGTTTTGTAAGAAAAAAGGTTATGTTATATACGTTTATAAATTATTTTCGAATATGGAAAAGATTAACTTTATTTTATTCGGTAATAATTAATATATAATATACCTTAAAGGCAGAAATAATTGGGATATTTTAGGTATAATATAATTCCCAGTACCGTTTCAGAGTTAAATAATCAATAAGCGAGTTCCGATTTGGAAGAAGATTTTAAAATAGATTTATAACCTGCCTGGTATACCGAACCGTTTTAAAGAAAAGATGAATTACTATAATCGCCGATAAAAGATCTTTGACGGGATAAGAAAACCTAGATTTAATACCGATTTAGATTTTGTTCGATTAAGTATTTCGGATTTATCATATCTTACAAAGATTTTAAAGCCCGACCGATAAGAAATTTCCATTAATTAAAACCGTATTATTAAGATTAACATGTTTTATTTTGTTACAGAAAACGGAATACCGTTTTATAAAAAGGCGCCGTTAGTTAACTGGTTATGGAATAACTTAGTTAAAAGTAAAAATATTCGATATTTAGAAAAAATTCGCGCTTTAAAGATTAATACCGATAATTAATTATCTATCCTTATTAATATTATGATGGTTAAAATATTTAGTAAGGAAAAGGAGATTTATGGCGAACCTGTAAAACGAAATAAAGTTGATAATAATAAGTTTATGTAAAACGGATTTTTATTTCTAAATACTGAGATATCGGTATAAACGGACGAATTCATAAATTACGGCGGATTAATTAATAAGTAACTGGTAAAATATTAGGAAATCAAAATTTATAAAAACGCAAAAAAAAAAGTTTGAAATTATCTGGTTAAAGTTAATTAAAGTTTGCCCTGATTTCAGTAAAGTTTTTAAGAATTTTATGGTTATTAAGATATTGGAAATATTAAACCGAAAGAATAAAAAAATAATTAAAATGATAAAGGCCGAAGTTCGTAATTCTATATCCGTTAAGCCACGACAGAATCTTAAAATCCTGAATATAAATATTAGATATAAGTTAAAAGGTTAAAAAAAAGCTAGCATTTTGTTAATAGAATAATGCAGCCTAATAAAATATATTATTCCGTTATTCCGGTTTGCTATTAGCGTTGGTTTTGGTAAAGAAAAAGATTTGATGAATAATATTAGCGATATTGGAGCCGAATCCAGCGTTATAGTCCTGTTATACGTTAAAAAATATAAATTTATAATGAGATAGATCCGGGTTTTCTTTATAAGATTTAATTTCCAAAAAAACCAAATTCGAAAGGATAATTATGGTTTTAATATGGTTAACCGGCCGATTATTTATTATTCCCTTTTTTATTGTTAACGATAATTACGCAGTATAACTTTTAATATTTGGTTTTAATTTTATGGCAAAATCGAAAATAACTTTAAATATGGATCCGGATGTAATAAAAGGAATTTTAGAATTCGGCCCGACGAAAATCATTATTTCTTTGGTACCGGCAGAACGAATCAACTGCAGTATCCGTACGGATAATTAGCTAGAAAAAGCGAAGCCGGTAAATTTATAAGCCGCCTTATTAACGTAAATAAGCTTAATAGCGATATGGTAAACGAAACCGTTATAAGCCCTTATGTATTCTTAATTAGGAAACCTTATTTTAATTAGGATTATAAGATTATTTAAGAAGTTATAAAAGATATGTTAAATTCCGAAAATAAGATTTTAAGATAATTTAATAACGAAAAGTTGGCATACGTTTTATATGGAATTTTGTAAAAAAAAAGTACGCGAAAGTATTAAGAAGAAAAAGGAAAAAAAAGGTACAAATTAATACGATATATAAACCTAAATGGAAGAAAGTAGTTTTTATCGATAATATATTACCAAATGGATTAATACCATCCGGAAATCCAATTAGAAAGTTAAAAAACTTGAAAAAATAATGCAAGCAATTAAGGAATAAAAAGGTATTTTGGATAAGCTTAATATTCCGTTAATAACATTATTTCCTAAGTTTACGTTTATATTCCGAAGTTCCCGTTTAACCGAAAAAAGAATTAAAGCTATATTTGATTAAATCGGTAATAAGTTTATCCGTATGGAAAAGGTTTTTTTTAAAAAAATGTTATTCCGAAAAGAAACTGCCTTAAGATAGGATTAATAGGAATATGGTCGAATTAAAAATATTGTTGAATTTTTTTACGAAGTTAGAACGATTCCTTATAAGGCCTGGTAAACTAAAGGTATTGTAATACCGTATAGCATAAAAGATAAGTTAATCGATATATTACGAATGCGTATTAAGAAAGGAATACTTAAATAATCGTACGTAACGTATCGGAATGCCTAATTCCTTATAAAAAAAAGGATAGTGGATTACGATTGATTAATTTTATAATAAAGTTAAATGCTGTTATTTTGCGGGATACTTTTATGCCGGAAAATTACGACGAATTTTCCGCGGATTTTGCAATATGTTTTTTGGTTTCCTTAATGGATTTTTCTTTAGTTATAATTAAATAACTTTAGCTTTTACTAATAAGGATATAATAATATTTGCAATACCGTTAGGATTACTTAAATATATTATTATGTCGATAGAATTTACTAATTCGGTAACTTATTTTTATCGTATAATCGGGAAGATTTTTTATGATTTAATGCCCGAAATCGTAAGGCTATTTGTAAATAACGTTGGTATAAAAGAATAGAAATTACGTTATAACGACGTTAAAATTTTTCCCGGCATTTGCCGTTTCGTTTTCGAATATATCGTTAATATAAATAAGACTTTTCTTAATTGTGAATTTGCCGGAACTACGATTAGTATATAAAAGTTTTAATAGTGCTGCAGGTTTGCAGTTATAGTTGAATTTTTTTGCAGTACGAATAATCGTTAATCTGATACGGCTAAAATGGTGAAAATTTTGGAAATTAGTTTTTACAAAAATATGTTAGAAATTAAAGCTTTCTTAAGGATTATTGTTTATTATCGGATATTTATCGTATATTATGTTATTAAGGTAGAACTTTTTATTTGCTTATTTCGCAAAAATTAACCGTTTATTTGGGGCCTTAATTAAAAGCATGTTATGGAGATATATAAGAAAAAGCTTACGATAACCCCGCTTTTGATTATTTTTGATTATAACCCTAAAATAGGAAAAATAATCGTAAGGACGGATTTATGCGAATAAGGCTTTAAAGGTATATTTAAATAAGTGATTAATGGCGTAAAGTATCCGGCGCGTTATAAGAATAGTATTTGGAAAGGAGCCGAATTAAGTTATGATATTATTAAGCTGAAATATCGAATTATTCTGAAGATTTTAAGGCGATTTCGAATTATATTTATGGAATCCGATTTATATTAAACCGACGTTAAGGTATTCGTTGTACAGATTAATAATTTTTCAAGTTCGTTATCCGGTACTTTGTTAATTAGATGGATTGCGTAAATTAAGCTTTTCGATTTTAAAATTTAACATATTTCTGATAAGAAAAATACGGCCGTTAACGGATTATCGAGAAAATTAACTAGGCTTTTTAACGCGTTAAACGATTAATGGGAGGGAGAAGTTGATAATTTTATTAATATTCAGCTAGACGTTATT
This sequence comes from Monosporascus sp. CRB-8-3, assembly GCA_004155055.1. NCBI lineage: Eukaryota > Fungi > Ascomycota > Sordariomycetes > Xylariales > Monosporascus > Monosporascus sp. CRB-8-3. The sequence continues at coordinate 7,294 of QJNZ01002381.1, forward strand.
CGGCTAAACCTTATAACTAGAACATCCCAAATAAAAAAGGAAAGGCCGCTTATTAAAAATTAGTCGGAAAGGTTATAGGAATATGCGAAGTTCCTTACGATATTAAAACTTCTTAATTAACTTACGGACGCTATAATAAGAAAAAGGATTACCTTTAAAACCGAAGCCCTAAAATATTTTATTTAAGATAGAATTTTATAACGTAAAACAGAAAGGTAATATAGTAACCGCGAAGTTATTAATAGCAAACAAAAATGCTTAACAATAATCAGATAATATTACGAAGATTATAGTTACAAAAGACGGGATGCGACCTACCGACGTATAACTGCTTCATATTATTAACGCGATATGTATGAGCATATTCGGAAGGTAATGCTTACGTACGTTCTATATTAAAAAGCTGTTAATTAGCGTTTTAAAAAGAGCTATAGCTTTTCAAACCCTTTAAATATTACAGTTATTTAAGTTATTAATGTATAATTTATACCGAATAATAATGATTATAAGGTTACTATCGAAGCTTAATACAAATTATTTGGATATTTCGAGGTTAAAGCTTTGCATACTGTTACTTTAACGGCGATGAAGAAATTTCTGGATAATTAGATTTTCTATCGACACGGTATTCCGATTAAAATTAAGATAGATAAAGGGTTTAAGAATAAGGGAGAAATCGTTAAGGCGTATGAAATATTTAAGATTAAGCAAAAAGTTAAAATTGCGTACGTTACTTAAAAGCAAGGACTCGTTAAAAAAGGATACGTGTCGATTGCTAAAGGTTTAATAAAAACAATTAATGGTATAGGGAAAGAATGAGTTAAGCTTTTGCCAAAAATGGTATTTGCGGATAATATTATTATAAAAAGCTACGGTTTTAGCCTTTATAAGTTATTATACGGGTAAAAGACGTTTTTACCGATCGAAATTGTAATACCGATATAAAGGATTATAACTTGGGATTTTAATATACCGAAAAAAGATTTAATTGCATAAAGAATTAAATTACTGGAACGTAAATTTAATAACGTTACCAAAGTAATTAAGATAATTACCGTACAACGCCGTAAGGCTGTCTAGCTTGTTAATTAAAAGGACAAACATAAAATAAGGATTCGACCGTTGGAAGTTGACGACTTGGTATTGCTTTATGATATACCACGATATATTAACATGTTTAAAGGGATAAAATTAAAGTATCGTTAAACTGGACCGTACCTGATTAATAAAGGGATTAATTAAGGTACTTACCGTTTGAAGAAAATTAATAGAACGTTATTACGAGGAACTTTTCTTGCTAATAAACTAAAGTAATTTATTAAGGACGAGAAAAAATATTAAAAACTAATTAATTTGCAAAAGAATAATTGGATGAAATTTTTACCGAATAAATCTAATTAATTACAGGATAATACAAGCGAGCCGTTAAATGGTATAAAGGTCGAACCGTTAAAAGATTAATAACTTAAGGTTACAAAGCTAGTTAAAACAAATATTAAGGTTTAAATACCGAGCGAATAATTCGAAGATTACGTAGTAATAAACGATAAATATATATACGAAATTAATTATTTAGATGGGAGGAAAAATTTATTACGATTATTTATAAAAAACTAACATATAAGAAGATTTGATTTGCATTATAACTTTTCCGAATAACTAAAGCATTAAAATAACGATTTTCCCGAATTACGTCCCGAACGTCATTAGGTACTGCGAATTTTCGTCGTACGTAAAGAATTAGTAAGCCTGCTTCGAATTAAACGTTACAAAGTTTTTCCGTCGAAATTGTAAAGGATTTTGCAATTCAGCTTATGGATATCCAATTTAATCTATAACTTTCGTAAAAAACGTGCTTTAAAATTTTCGAATTAATTATTCCTAAATATGTAATTATGCCTATCGATCGACCTAATATAATTACTATAAATACCTTTAGTAAAGCCGGGAATTAATATATAGTCAAAAAATGGATATATCTTACGAACGCCTTTTACTTCAAAATTAACGTAACGCTTTTCGCATAATTCGCAAAGGACTAGATTAAGTACCCTAAAATACTAAATAAATAACTTATTAACGTATCGAAAATCTTTAACTAAGTATATTATAAAATAACTTAATAAACCGGCACGGGTAACTTTAACGAAAACGGTATTTATTTTAGGCTTGTTATTGAAAATTAATATATTAATAATCGCAAATTAAGCGTTAATAACTTTCCAAAAGTTAATACTAATAATTCGCCATTTTAAATACCGACCGGTAACAGGACCGTTAATAAAAACTATCGATATGGTTTTAAGTATTTATTATTAATTAATACGACTAAAAGAAATACGGCAAAACTTAATTTACCTTAAAATATCTAGTAGTAACATAAGCCGTAACCATATTATCGTTTTAAATGTTAATTATATCCTGGACAATCAGATATAAAAATGTAAGAAAATATAATCGGCTATAATTTATGTACGGATCCGGAAGTATATTAGTAATTTTACTCGCAAAAATGGAAAATGGGGATAATACGGAAGCTTTTATATTTTCAAGTAAAAATACCGGGGTTACTAATTAGCGACCTTCCGAAAACTTCTCGATCGTACCTAGAACTTTAAAGTTACCCTTAATTAAAGGCTTAATTTTCTAAAGTTTAGAAAAAGGCTGATATTCCATAACTGGGGTTTTAACTGGCAGGTATTTATTATTTTTAGTAACGTTACGGAATCGGTACCTAAATTAAGGAAATACCTTAAGGATAAGAGTTTAACGGTATATGAGATTTTGGCTTTTGCGAAAATCCAAAGGGTCGATCGAAGGCTTACTGTTGCGTTGGAGCCGAAAAATTAATAGCTTGTCCATTTTGCGAATAACAGGTTTAACAAACACGGGAATATTAAAAGCAGCTAGGGCTTAACGACGAATAATTGTAACGCGATTTAGGTTTTACATATTCTGATTACGCCGAACGGCAACATTAATATTGGTATTATGGTTATTATCCTTAATAAAAATATGTCTTAGCTATTTAATTAGCTGTTTAAGATCTACAGTAAGGCGCGAATCCGGATACTTAAAGGATTTAAATAGCTTAGAAGAACTTATGATACATTAATCAAATGACAGAATTAATGAAAAGAAATGTACAAATAGAGGAATAAAGAGGTTTAAGATATACGGTAAATATTGTTAATAAAAAAAATAGAAGTTTATGGAAGTTGTAAGTTAAAAAAATACAAAAACCGAAGCAAATATAATTAATCAAAAACGGTAACAACATACGTACCTTTTTCGATAACATTAAACAAAGAATTTCTGAAATTTCCTTAGCGCATAGGAATTTTCTCGAAAATATAACTAGTTACGCTTTTCAACTTACTAATTAAATACGAATACTTTTTCAGGTTATAACTTAAACGTTTTCCTACACTTATACAACTCCCATAATCTGCACCTATATTTTTACATTAATATATTTATACCTGAGTTCTTACTGCTATCTGCTGCATATCTATACCTTTTTACATACGCATACACATCTGCATATACGTACATATATACGTATATATCCTGATTAGCTTAAACCATCATACATTATGACCTCGTTGTCGTCCAAAGCTACCCCGAAAAGATAACGTAAAAGTATCCCTAACCTAAGCCTTAAGAAAATCAATCTGTCCAGATCGGGTAACTTAAGCAAAATTTCCACCGTTTACTTCTTTAATATTGATGGTCTCGTTAGGGTACTAGTAAGGCTGCATTATAATAACATACTTTTAATCCCCGTTACTACCGTTGCCATTACAGTTAATTTTAACCGTTCCATACCTATTGCCTTATATAATTAAAATGGCCGTCATTTATAAGGCCATCGTAGTATACCAGTTCAGTTTATAACCAGTTCCGATTACTGGCATAATGTTATCGTTATATCACTTTGGAAAACCCTTATGCTTATTTAGAATAAAGAAAACTTCCAATTAATAAATGTTATTGCCCTTACCTATATGCTAATTACAGGAACGGCTGAAAATAAGCTGGTATATATCCTCGAAACTAATCGTTTCATAACCCGTAATTCCTATACCCTTATAAACAAAAAAATAAAAGTTATAATTCGTAATTTTAATCTAGATTTCGTTTGGATAATGGTATATAATTTCATCCGGGTTAGTAATAATAAAGGCCGCAGGTATTAGTTTGGCATTTTATATATGCGATTAGTACGACTTTTTATTACATTTAATAGCTTCCTTTTAAATAATCGGTGTAAAAAGATGCTTAAATTTTACCGATAGGGCTAGAAATAAACTGGTTTCAATAACCTTTTTATACGTATGGAATAATTTATAATACTAATATAAACGCATAGTTGGACCTGTAATTTCTGAGTAACATATATGTTTTTTATTATTCTGCGAAACTCGAAGCTGTTGGATAAACCATCCGTTTCAAAAAACCATCTAATTAGTAATATTAATAGGATAATTAAAAGGTACCTTGGCCTGAATAGCAAGAGTCGAAATAAGGATATACCCAAAGGTATCTGGCCTAACCGACGTCTATCGCCTATCTATAAGACTCTTGATGGCTTTTCGTTATTATCATTATTATTATCAGTATTGTTTTTTAATCAGGATGTACGAAAACCCCGCCGATTACAAGCTGGCCCTAAGCCCAAATACCGCCTGAAATATAACCTTAAGGCAGAATACGTACCCCGACCGACGATTGGTAATTAGCGTACCTAAGTTATACTAATAGGTACTTATACGATACCGTACCGATAAGTAAGCGATTCGTATAAAATAACAGGAAAACGACCAGAACCTTATTTTGTCCCAGAATAACCGGGTTAGAAGAAGTATAAGAAGTCGATCAGTAAGCAGGTATCAAAGGATAAGGCATAAAAGGAAAAAAAAGCGGGCGTTACAACGTAAGAACCTGGCCAAGAAACGAAATCGTAGTTCCGAACTAAGGATGCTGGAGGATGCGCTACGGCGTAAAAAAAAAGACTGATCAAATTGCATATATGTATATGGCGTTTGGTAAAGCGTTAGTTTTCTTGTTGTTTTTCATGATAAAACGAAGACGTTTGCCATTATGTAAAAGAAGGCTTGATTTGGGGTAGGGTGATATATTCGTATTCGGACCCGGTTGATCAATTAGTCCGAGGGTCTGTTATATATATTAGGGAGCTTTTTTCTTTAGGTTTAATACCTATTATTAAGGGGTATAAGCATTATGGTTTGGGATATATATATACGACAGTTTTATCACACGATAAATACATGCGTTTTCTTATTTAGTATCTCGTTGACCCTTACCCATATTGTGACTTAGACGCCTTATCTACACTGATCAGGACTGAATCACCCCGACCTAATTCATTAATCGCTAGAACGATAATTATCTCCGGTCCTTATAATGCGACGGTTAAATATAATATTCGAAACGTTTTATTTTTTAATATTAACTAACAATATTTAATTTATATTACCCCTTAAAAGTTATTAAATAAAAATATTAATCGATAACGAAACGGGTAAATAAAATTACGTTTACCTATTGCATAAAAAATTATATTTACGCTTATTTTTAATAATAAGCAGGCGAATCCAGTTCGGTTTATAAAATTATGCCATTCGGTCTTTTTACCGTTATTCCCGTCCCAGCAATACCTTTAAGCAATAATTTTCGAAAATAATACAAATTATTATAACGCTTTTCGGAACTAATTAACATAACTTAAAGTTGGCTTTTTTTGTCTATTCGGGGGTTTATAAAATGTCAATAAAACAAAATGGCGATATAAACTAAAATACCCGGTTCGTCATATTTCTTAAAAAGTACGATTAAGCTTTTAATTCGCTATTAATACCTCGTCGCGGTAAGGAAATCTTTTATTTTTAACGTTTTATAAATATTTCCCCGAAATTAAAAAAAATATTCCGAAATATAACCTAAATATCTTTAACGAATTCGATATAATATTCGCACGGTTTAATAAATAAAAGGTTGCTTTTATAAAATCTGGCTTAAATATTAAATAACGTAAATACTTCAGAAAAGATAATTAATAAATATTAAAATGCGTATAATATTATTATTTCTCCCCGTTACAAAATTTAAAACCATAGGTAATTTTAATCTTTACTTAACCGATACGATATTTTTACCTTTTTTAAGAAACTAAATATCGGAACTTTTACTTACCACGAACGATTGCTAATATTTACAGCTATAAATAAACAAAATCATTTTTATACAAGGTTTTAAAACTTATCTTTCCAGTACGAAAAATTTGGTTATATATTAATTAAATAATATAACGTATTTATATCGATTTATCTTAAACCGGTTTATTTTCATACGTTAATAATATTAGCATCGCTATCGATATATAAAAAGAAATTTAACGAAATATAAAAAGTTTTAATTTCTTAAAAGGTTATATAAGTAACTAACTATAAGCTATTAATAAAATAAATAATATATTCGGACGGGTTATTCCATCTAACTTATATACCTATTCGGAGACCAATTTCCGATAACTATCCGTTCGCGTTTTAGCCGTACCTTACCCCGATAACTTGGCCGCCTGCATATATTCCTCAAAACTCTCATTTCGCCTGCTGGCTAAAGGCAGCCTGGCCGAGCTATGGACAAAACATTATAAAACGGACACCAACTCCCTTTAGCAATTCCTCGTCAAGCCCCAAAAGCTAATATAACAGCGTTTAGGACGTTGGCTCCAGCGCTAGCATATTGTTATCAACCCCATTTAACGGCATCCTCTCAGGCCGCTAACCCCGCGACTGGGTACATAAACGAAAAAACCGTTTATTCGATATCCGACAGCCAAGTAACGCATTAGCCGGCCCCGATATATGCCGAGGAAAACATATGGGGAAATCGATACGTTTGCTCGGCAAATGGACACGAAGGCGGGTAACTTGGTATTTTATAAAGTGGAAAAGCTTTAAAAAGCGGACCCGTTTCGGAAAAACCGAATATTTTGTAAATTAAAAGGGGCCGGATAATAAAACCATATAGAAGAACGAGGCTAACATAAAGCGTGCACGAATTATAAAATTTAAACAAAGCAATTAGTTAATTTCGAAAGTTATATCGTTTTTAAATATAACCACTTTTCTTTAACTTTATAATTTTAAATATATTTCGATTTTAATTTATAAAGTTTTTTAGATATAGCGCGACGATTCGTAACGGAAATGCCAATTTTGTAACAGTCGGGGCAAATTTACGCAATAATCCCTATTTCGGCCCTTTTAGCGATTTCGATTTTTAGTATTTTAATAATACTTTGTTTTGGGTTCGTTTTAAGTCCGAATTAATTATATCCGAATTTAGGTTTTTTTGATATTAACATAATTAAAGGAAAAATAACTTCCGCATATTTTAAATTACGTTAATGCAAAATGAAATTATTATTTTACCGAATAGGTAAATACCGAATTAACGTATATATGCCGGTTCCACGTTTGTTAGATTTAAGCGATTAAAAAATAAAAATGTTTTGCGAAAAAAAAAAAGGCCGGATGTATAAACTTTTTTATCTGTTTGCAGCATTAGTTATATAGGATTAATAGTAAAAATTTAATTATATATTTAATTAACCCGTTTTAAACCTACGATATTAATAACGTTATATCGTTTATTAAGTTAAGTTCTTTTGGAATGGCTGGATTACCGATTGCAGTATATTAATCGTTATGTTTTAAATAGTAGAAAACGGTATATAATCGAATCCATATTTGTGAAAATCTAAAATTATAATTCCTTAAATTTTTACCTATTTTTTTCGTAAATTTATAATAAAATTAGCTTAAGTTTTATTTAAACTATTACAAAGTTATATAGAAAATAGCCATTCCCATTATGGAACTATTAACAGCAAGGGTTAGCGAAAAAAAATATTTTATGCTATTTGCGGAATTCCGATATTAAAAAAAAATAAAACATATTAAGGCGTAGGCCAATTAAAAAAAGACCGTTAATCGTAATAAATAATTTTTTTGTTCTTATTAGCAAAAAATAATAAAGATATAACGATTAAAGTGCCTGTTTAATAATTAAAAATGCTTTATTTTTTTGTAAATATGTCGATATATAATCCCGAAAGAAACTTTCGGTACATATTACATGGTTTAACATAAATATTGTAATTAGTAAATTCGGCGGGCGACTTAGGTTAAATAATAACATTCCTATAATATTAAATGGAGGCTGAAAATGCATACCTACGACTTTTCGAATTGCCAGTTTTTGGCCAACGTTAACGTATTATAATTCTGGAAGCCCGTTAGCGTTTTTTTCGATACGTTTTGCTAATTTATAATATCTCTTTCAGAATAATCGCATTATAAAAGTTTGCAAAATCGATATTACCTTTACCGCATTAAAATAAAGTCTGGGCGTAAATTATATAGACCGTTTTTAGCGCTGACATTTTACGTATTTGTTATCTCGGTACCCTGGTAGGTCGCTACTTAAACTTGGGTGAAATACAGTACCATTTCCAAATTAGAGACCATCGTTAACCACTGATCTGGCAATTTTTTTTTGCTGACTATAATTGGTAACGAACTCGGTTTCTTTTTTAGCAGGTCCCCAAGAAATATCCAGCGCCCGGGTTATTTGCTATTTTAGCACTATATTATGCGAAATATGCGACTTATTAACTATATGGTTCAGTTTTCGACGTTTAACGTTACTATCGTAATTAAAATTTCGTTTTATATGCCTTAAAATTTAAAATAACTACAGCTTTATATTCACTTTATCTTATAATTTTACACCGTTATTGGACGATAAATGTTTATAAATTTATCGTATAATTAAAAAAGCAATTTACAAATTAATTAGGCAAACCTGTAGGTTTCGTAATTAACGTAACCTTATCGGTAAATTTGTTACCTCGATAAGGGGTGTTTCCGTTTTATTCTTTTAGAGGCAAATCTATATTAAAGCCGTAAAACGAACGGATAAAAACCATTAATTATTTTTCCACATTTCATAACGGAAGTAATTGTAATTTTCCTATATCTTTCGTTTTTACCTCGCGATATAACTCGTTATACGTTTTTTTAAGCTCCAAAACGACGGAAGCCTTAACTTAACCGAAGATCTTATTAGTAGCATTTTATTATATGCCGTACTTTCGCATATTTAGGGGGATAATAACCAGGAGGTTACTTTTGAAAATATTACGAAACGTATTAGTCGAAATAAAAATAATTATCGAAAAATCGAATCTTGTAAAAAATAAGTTGTCTTTAACGACCTTAAACATTTTTAGGTAAATATTTACTGTATTAATAAATCGAATAATATTAAATTTTCCAAAACGATTAATTTTATATTTCGTTAATATCAAGATACGGCGAAATATTACGTTGACCTATTTAACGTTTCAAAAAGTGCTATTATAAAAATCGACGAACGGCCCCGGTTAATATAAAAATCGAAGTTCCGAAAAAGTAAATAATTTACCCGCGGTTAAATATTTCAAAAATTTATCGCTCTGTTATTCGTAAAGTTTTTCGTATCGGATAACCGACAATTAAATAATAAGAAATAATTGGAATTATTATTTTTCGGGGAAGCCCGTTATTTAATTTTAATATTAATGAACGAATATTATGGTCGAAAAGCCGGAAAACGACACATTTAGAAAATAAGGCTTATTCGCTTTTAGATTTATTTGGTATTTATATGCCGCTTATTTACGTCGAAAAGGACAAGAAAATATTTAAGCGCTTACGAAAAAAAATTAATTTACGTTTAGGCGTAAGTAAAAAAAAAGCGCGGATATCTGAACGATTTATTAATATCGTTATTTAGCTAACCCGATATTTTACCTTTAAAAGCCGATATTTAATAAACTTCCGGTCGCCGAAAAAGCAATCTTTAACTCCTATGCCGAAAAACACAATCCGACCTACTATCCGGATATCCGAATCGACCTACTGCGCGAAATATCTAAATAGGTTCAGAACCCTTAAGCCGAAGCCATTTTCTGGCTTAACGATATGGCCGGTATAGAAAAATCGACCATCTTACGTATCGTGGCGCATTTTTTTTTTTAAGGCCGGCCAGCTCGGTGCTAGCTTTTTCTTTAAAAGGGGCGATGGTTATCGGGGAAAGGTATTTAAGTTTTTTATTACGATCGCCGCTTAGCTAGTTGGGAAAGTGCCGGCTTTTGCACCGTACGTTAAAAATGCTATTAACGCTAACCCTGCCATTTTTAGAAAGGCGATGCGGAAGTAATTCGAAAAACTTATCCTTAAGCTTTTATCGAAACTTTCTTAAATTATTTAAAAAGTTAACGCCCTTGCTATTATTATAAACGTTTTAAATAAATACGAACGAAATAAAAATGTTAGAATTATTATTTATCTTTTTTTTCGAATTTAAACTTTACGGTTTCCACTATGACGGATTTTCGTTACCAACAGGCCTAAATTACCTATTCGTTTCGGTTTTATTGCTGTTAAAGGTACGTATTAAAACTTGGTTTTTTACCAAATATCCGAATTAGTAATTAAATACGATTTATCTGCATACTTTAAGCACGAACTTACGATAATTAGAAATAATTATAATTACTTTTATATTAGCCTAAGTAATCGGATATTTAAATTTTCGTAAAAAAAACCATCCCCTTTTTTATTTTCGCTATGACAACTTACCGCTTCCTCGCCGATCGAAAAAACGGTAACTTTAACAAAAACCTTCGAAAAATTCTAAAATATCGAATTAAAAGTTAGGAATATAAGTTAGATATAACATATCTACCGGTATTGGACTAAATACTTATCGGTTTATTCGGTCGGAAGGAAAGTGAAGCCCTTTAAGAATTTCGGGATATTATAAGCTCGATCGTCGTTTTTACAAACTCTTTTTTAATTTCGGCCCTAGCTCGAATACTTAATATAACGTAAAATACTGTCGATGATAAGTTAAATTTATTTTATTCGGTATTAGTTACCTCAGCTAGCTTAGGCCTCGTTCGCTTGTAGCTTATGTACTACTTTTTTTTAGCCAATCAGAGTGCATATCCCCGTAACAAGCGAGCGAGGCCTGAGTTGTTGTTGTGCGAATAGGGGTTTCGTTTGGTGCGTTCTTAACAAAATTATTAATTTTCCTTTAATTTCTTTTAAAAATCTAAAGATTTATATGGAAAAAAATTATTACGCAGCCAATTTAGCCCCGATAGGTATGAAACTTTATATACGCGTCGAATATACGCTAATATATATACAGGAATTTTTTTAATTTTTTTGGATTAAAAATATAGTTAATAGGGTTAAGTTTGGCTTTGGAAAATAGGCGACCGTAACGCCCTTATAGCTGCGACAGTATAACTATCGGTCGCATTATAGTGTACCGGGCTTCCTTAATATATTTGATATGGGGAAAGACTGCTTAGCAATTTTTTCGGCCGTACGAGTTATGGTTGTTACGTCGCAGTTATGAGAAGATTAGGGTTAATTAAGTCCGGAACGCCCTTATTGCTGCGATAACGCAACTATTGCGTATATTATTTTTCCATGGGCCTTTTAAGGGTAATTTAGTATAGGAGAAGCCCGTCCAGTTATTATTTTGGCCGTACGGGTTGTGGTTGTTGTGTTACAGCTATAAGGGCGTTCCGGTTAAAAGGTATGTACTAATCGGAAATTTTCACTTTATTTTTTAATATTTTAACTAAATTAACCCCGATTTGGAAATTATATATATGGTTAAAAAGCCCTTTTAAAGATGTATATAACTGTAATTTTTGTTATTTTTTAATTATTTGTTATTGTTGTTTTATTTATAAGTTTCCAATATAGATTTTGAAAAATTTATATAGGAGCGTATTAAACGGAGCTAAAAAATTACAACTTTTTATCAGGCCCTATTTTTGAGGTTTATGTTTTTGTGGGTACTTTTTGTGGGTCGGTACTTAAAATATAGCTTTTTACAAAGCCCTAGTTACAGCTGCGCCACAGGCGCAGTTATAACCTTAAAAATAGGACCTGATTTTAATAAGGCAAGGTATTAGATATTTTTTCGTCGTTAAGTTTATTTATTAAGTTATTATATTTTTCGTTTCGCGACTTTTTTTTAGATTTTAAAAAAAACGACAAAAACCCGTTTTAAGTAAGCGAAAAGAAAACCTATAAATACCTGGTTGCGTAATGTCTACGCGTAATAAACGAAGCTTTTCGAATAGATATATGCGGAATATGATAGCCGGGAACTTTTTACTCGTTTATCGATTCCCAGATAATAAGCGATAAGTTACAATTAGAAATCCAGTATGTATATTAATATTGGGTTTACTATACGTAATAAGTAAAAAATTATATATATAATAATAGCCAAGTTTACGATTTTCTTAAGCGATATTTCTTTTATTAACTAAAAGCGTTAAGCCTTATAAAAAAGGCCTTAAAAATTTTTTAAAATATTAAAAGATTATAATTATTTTAGGTATATTATTATTTGGCCAAATGTTACGGAATTAATTTGCTAATTTAACTTAAATAAGGAACTATATATAATTATCGTACTTCCTCGACGATGTTATACGCTTTATTTTTGCGAACGTATTAATAATATAATACGCGCCTTTTTAAACATACTGTTTAATATTCGTATTTACGCCGGAGAAAAGTGTTATACGTAATATGTTCCAAAATAACGCGCCTATCTGGATATCTCTTAACCCAAAAATAAAGATGTATTGGGGTAAATGTTTACAGACGTTCGAAGGCTATAGCAGCTCCGTTAATTCGGTCGCGTTCTTGCACGACTCGAAACTCGTGGCCTCGGCATCAGTCGATAAGACGGTCCGGATCTGGTCGGCCGATACGGGCGACAGTTTACGAATAATTAATTTCGGTACTGCTTTTTTTAGATTATCTTTTAATTAAAAAGGTTTATCTTTTTTTAACGATATATGACAGCTAGGGGTTTAACCAACTATTAAACCTTAAGGCGACGGGTTTATGTTGGCAGTAGTACTATAAGAATCTGAGTAATAAACTAATTACGTCTCGTAATACTAAGGGTATTTTAAGTAACGAAATTATATTATAAACTGATATTATTTAAATTATAGAATTAACGAGCGTATATATATTTGTAAAAATCTTTTTTAATTCTTAAATCTTTTCGAATTTCCTATTCTATTAATTCTTTTAAATCCTCTTATCCTTTTGGATCTTTATCATAATTACCTTTGGATCCGTAAATTTAATCGGATCCTTATTACGATTTCTTTTAGATTCGTAAATTTAACCAAATCTTTATTACGACTTCTATTAGATCCATAAATCCAATCAGATTTTTATTACGTAACTAGGCGGAGGTGGCTTTAATTATTCTAACCGTTTCTTTTGGTAGGTTTGGTTGATTTTTTAACACGATTTCTCTTTTCCTAGGATTTTTACCCTTAAAGATTTTTAAGGTAAATACCTTATTTTATTATGTTTGAAAAAGCTGCTAAATACCGTAACTGTATTAACTAGAAAAAAAAGCGCAAAGCTTTAATTGCTTTTATCTTATTTTTTAGTCTTGAAATTATATTTATACTGGATGTTTCTGTAACAAAAAAAAATGTATTATATTAAAAGGTTTTATTCGTTGCGATAACTGTATCTTTCATAAACGGAATTACGACGGTTCGGGTATACCGATTACCTCCTTACGTAATATTACGCAAGAAAGCAAACGTTTAAAACGAAAAAAATTTTGGCCGAAAAACGTATATTCCATTTTTAATAAAAATTAAATAAATCCATTTTCCGTTTTTAGCGCTTACGGCGACAACAGGAATGGTTACGTCAGAAAGGTATAGAAACGGCATAGCGGGGGCTCCAGTCCCTGAATAACTTGGAGGAGCTGGAAAAATAAAAGTAACAATAATTGAAAACTACGGTAGCCGCTGTTACGTCGAACGCCGACCTAGCTAATTGGTCTCCTTCGGGTATGGACTGGGGTGCTATTTTTTCGGGTAACCCCGCCGCTAGTAAAAGTTCTTTATTAGTTGCTGGGCGTTTATAAGGTTCTTAACGGGTTCCTAGATATTCTCGAAATCTAGGTAATTTTTTTATTTGATTAAATATTAGGTAAGTCCGTTTTATTTCCGTATATCCAGGATTTTTTCCATTTTGTATATTATATTATTTTCGATTTTTATATTATTTTATGCCGTATATACTTTAATTATATCTACTGCTGACTTAAGTAAAGAAGTGTGAAAGATTAAATAGAATTTAATTTTTAATGGAAGTTTTAATTAATAGTTATTTTTTAAGATTTTTTTGATAATTTTGTATGCACCGATATACTTAAAATCAAACTTTTTATTAAGTTATTTTATCTGGATATTTTTAGTAACAAAGTAAATTATTTCTCTTTTTTCGAAAATTAATTCTTTAACCTTTTGTTATTATAATATTTACTTATTTAATTCCGTACGAATTTTAACTTTATTTTCATTTCCTGGTATAATTACTTAAGTTATTTTAACGTAAAAATTACCTTTAGGCTAAATCCAAAATTAACATTTACTGAGATTATTTTAATGCTATTATAGTAATTGGTATTATAGGCCAACTAAATGATAAGTAACTTTTTAACCTAATTATTTTATTCGTAATTAATATAATACCGTAAGTACGTTTTTAATATTGAATTTAACTGTTTTATCTGCCCGTTTATCTAAAATCTGAAAGTATTAAATAACTTGGAATTCAGGCCAATTTATACCATAAGGCTCTGCCAGAATTTCGAGGTAAAAGTCGTGCTTTTATCGGAAATAATTTCGTGGAATAAACCGTATATGCTTAAAACATTTCGAAAAAAAATGTATGCTATTTATCTTATATTCGTATTTTCGTTATAAGGTAAAAAATAAGAAAATTTTATAAATCGATTAAAAATTACGAAAATATTATTATAATATATTTTTATTGCTGGGTCTTCGGATAAAGGAAGCTTAATAATGAAATCTATGGTAATTAAATCCTACGGTTTCTTTAAAATTAATAAGTGCTATAGCTTTCCATATAGCTTATGTCGCGGGATTTTTGCTTTAACGCAAAGGTCGCATTAACGTATTACCTTTTGTACTATAAATTTCATTTTAAAAAAATAATATATCCGTTTTAAACGTTTTAGGGTTTTATAAATCCCTAGATATCCGTATAATTAATATTTATGTATTCCTCGTATTAAACTTTCTTAATGTTTTTTTAAGATTTAGATTTTGTCCGTTTTTTAACCTTTTAATAAGCTATTATTATACTGCTGAATTTTTTGGTATATGCTATTAATAATTATCCGTATAATAATAATTTGTTATTACTATAAGTACCTTTTTAATATTCTGTTAAAAATTATCTGCTAAACCTTAATTTTAAAATTTTCTAGATTAGGTCTTTTGTTAATAACGTTTGCTTTGCCGTTTTCTAATCCCTTACGGTAAATAATAACGTAATCGAATTTTGAAAAATATTTTGCATACCGTAATTATTTACTAACTAATTTATAGGTAATAACAAAATAGGAAATATTTTTATAATCCGTATATACCATAATTTAATACATATTACCTTTAAGATATTCCTTAAACTCTTTAAAAATGTTAATAATAATTAAGAACTTTTTATCGTAAATAAGGTAATTTAATTTAGTTCCGTACAGCTTATATAAATAAAAGGTAATAAGGTATAAATTCCTTTCGTTATCCCGTTAGCAGATAACTACCCCTAGTACAAAATCTGATATGTCGGTTTCCAATTCGACTAATCGCTTAAAGTCGTACATTATAAGAACAGATTTGCTGGTTAAAGCTTTTTTAAGCTGTTAAAAAACTGTTTTTACTGCTAGTGCCCATATAAACCGTCGTTTTTTCTTAGTAAAATCTATTAGTAATATCGTAATTCTATTAAAATATAGAATAAACCGTCGGTAATAATTAACAAATCCGAAAAATACTTATATTTCTATAACGTTAGTAGATATTGCCTAATCTTTAACTGCGATAACCTTTTTGAAATCCATTTTAATATATCCTAACGTAATAATATATCCCAAAAATTTTACTTCCTAACTATGGAATATGTTTTTTTTTACGTTAACCAAAAAATTAATATCTTAAAATGTTCGTAAAACTTTAAAAACGTGTCCTGCAAATTCCTTTTCTGTTTCCGAATATATAAAGATGTTATTAAGGTAATATATAACAAAAATATTAAGGTATTTTCGGAATACATAATTAACCATCCGTTAAAAAGTTATTAGTACGTTCGTAAATCCAAAAAATATAACTAAGTATTCGTATAATTCATATTTCGTTTTAAAAACTATTTTCCATTCGTTTCCTAACTTAATTCGAATTTGGTTATATCTTTCTTTAAAATTTAAGTTAATAAAATAATTAATTTCATAAAAGCAATTTTTTATTTCGTTAATTAGGGATAAAGCTATCCGATCTTTAACGGTAATATTATTTAACTATCGGTAATTAATAACTAACCGCAACTTCCTATTTTTCTTTAAAACGAAAAATATTAAATATTCTGCCGTTAATTTGGAACGTTATATATAATCTTTCCGTAACTTATCTTCTAGGTATTCGCGGAATATATATAACTTAATTTCGTTTAAGTTATAAATAAAATAAAACTTGGTAAATTTACCTTTTTTAAGCATTGTCTTATAATTTTATTCGTTATATTAAAGTAATTTCGTTTTAAGTTCCTTTTAGAATATTTGCCGATATTTGTAATATTATAGTAAAACGTTAATTAAATCTTTTAATTTTTTAAGTTGCTATTATAAATCGTTCTTTAATTATTATAATTTCGCTTTAATAATAATAACGATACGTCGTATTCGTTTATCATGCCCTTTTTTTTATTTTTGTCGTATCTTTATAAGTAATAAAGTTTTTATCGTATTTTTATACTTACATTCGTTACCATTATCGATCGAATATAAAAATTTCTTAATATCTTTCTTTTTATTAACGGAATATAAAAAAGATTTTACTTCATTAATCCTACCGTCGATTAAAGTCTTATACTGGTACAATTATAGTTTTCCTAAAATTATATCGAAATTCCCAAGTAATATAATATCGAAATTAACCGTTTAGCGTTATCCTTAAATAAAAATTTCGAAATAATTACTTTTACATATAATTTTTCCGTTATCGTAAGTAAATTTTTAACCTTCGGTATTCGTAACGATATAAAATTTTAACTTATGTTTCCATAATAACTTAAACTTATTAATAATTTCCGGTAAGATATAATTTCCGCCTAAAATTCCGTAATTTATCATTACGACGTATTATCGTATTTCAATTCGTATTTTTAAGATAATAAAGTTGTTATTAGCTTTTATTATCGTATATAAAATCTGTTGTGGAAATTTTTACCGATTTCTTTATATTTTACCATCTTACGACTTTCTTATAGATAACTTTTATTTTTTGGATAGCTTTTTAATATCTGGATTTACTTTTCGAATTATTAATTTAATATTTGTAGCTGCTAAAGGTATCGTTTTTATTTTCGTAGCTAGGCTTCCAGCTAAATAGTTTTTGCTTTTTATTACTATATCTTTTTGTTCTAACGGGTAAATTACTTTATAACGGCTTTTACCGCGTCCTATTAGTTCTTATTATGTTATAATTTTTTAATAAATCGATATATTTTTTCCTTAATAATTCTTCTGTTATAAAGGTTTGTAATATATGCTAATTAAAGGTAAAAGTCCGTAATCGCTTTTTAACAGTACTTTTGTACCGAATGTTAGATTAATTTCTTTTCCGTTTAATAGTTACATTACTTATAATAGCAGAAAAGATTTTCCTGCAAATATTATTTTTTTTTGATTAATTTTATAAAGTTATTTGCCGATTAATTTTATTCTGGGGCGTTATAATTCAAAAATGTCGGTATTATTATTCGTTGTTTTTATTTTTACCTATTTAATGTAAGATATTGAATAGCTGTGGGCTAGAGTGAGGTGATCACCGACCAGTCTCAGAGCGGATTCCAAGAAGTGAGTGTATTAGGTTACTTCCATCTGGCGTCTCCTACTAGCGCCAGATGGTGTATTTATATGGGTGAGTGGGTCGGCGGCTGGTCGGTTACCAGCCGCAGCCCCGTAAGCTCTATATTCTCACATTTAATTACCGAAATCGAACCTTATCTTATATATACCTTTAATACGTTAATAGATCGATTTTTTCCATTTATCGTACGCATAATATTTCGGTCGTTAGTAATAAATAACAGATATTTTACCGTATCGGTTTAGGGTTTTAGGGTAAATTGCTTTTATCCAACCTTAATATTCCCTTAATTATTTATTTAGGGCTTTTTATTATTTTCGAAATACTTTTTGGGTTAACTTTTTTGCCTTTCGCATTTTGCGTCGAATTTTTATTGTAAAAATACTTATTTTTATTTGATAACCTGAATTATATTAATCGTTCTTTTGTTTTTAAAATCGTTACTTTTGGGCTGGCCTATTGGTATTAACGTTCATTTATCCTGTCGTAACTTTTTGGGTATTCGGTATCGTGCTACCTTATGCCCCATTTTGCTATAATTGTAGCACTTAATTTAGTTCTAATTCTTCCCCTGAACAGTTCTTAACTTTATGGGACCAGGTGCTATACTATAGGAGGTGCTGTTATGGCGTGGTACATTGGTATTGGCTGTATGCCGTGGCCTATTTCCTGGTTTGGTGGTATAATATCTTTTCCTTTTTATGCGTTTTTCGTATTGTCGATTATCGATTTTAATTATTTTAATAATATACTTATTAAGGGTAATTAAACGTTCCGTCCTGATAATTTTATCTTTAACGTCGTCCTTAAATCTTTTATAAAACATATCGATTAAGGTATTAATTTCGTTATTTCCTTATCCGGCCTTAGCGATTAAGGTTTTAAAGTTTATAGCGTATTTGGACGTAAGTCCTTTTTGCTTAAGGTCGAAAATTTTCTAAGTTGCGGATTTTTTTTCGTTTGGGTTGCCAAAATTATCGCAAATTTTATCTTCGAAATTGGTATATAGGGAAAAAAATTTCGTTAATAAATTTCTCCTTATCCGATTCCCCTTTTTCCAGGTAATCCTTTTTAATAAGTGCGAACTAATTTACGGCGTTTCCCGTAAGGCATGCTTTTATTGCAAAAATTTGCATTATTAGATCGATAAGGTCCAAAAAGTAAAAATAAGTCCGAAATTACGTTAAAAAGGTTTGTAAATTACCTTTTTTATCGTAAAGTTCCGGTTTCCTAAACTTAAATTTGGCGATATTAATCGATATAAGTAGAATAACTTTAACTTAACCCGTAAACTACTGGATTTCTTTTTTCAGCTCTTAAATTCTGGCTTAAAGTTATTAGATAAGGATTTCCTGGATGCTGGTTAATATTTTAGCGATATTGCTTAAAGTTATTAGATAAGGATTTCCTGGATGCTGGTTAATATTTTAGCGATATTGCTTAAAGTTTAACAGTATTGCTAAATAAAAATTTGCAACGTATAATAATTAAGGATTTAACCAATTATTAAACCTTAAAGTAACGGATTTATGTTAGCAGTAATATTATAGAAATCTAAATAATAAATTAATTACGTTTCGTAATACCAAAGATATTTTAAGTAACGAAGTTATATTATAAGCTAATGTTATTTAAATTATCGAACTAACGAACGTATATATATTTATAAGGATCTTTTTTAATCCTTGGATCTTTCCGAATTTCCTATCCTATTAATTCTTCTGGATCCTTTTATCCTTTCGGATTATTATTATAACTTTCTTTAGATCCGTAAATTTAACCGAATTTTTATTACGATTTCTTTTGGATCCGTAAATCTAACCGAATCTTTATTACGACTTCTGTTGGATCCGTAAATCTAACCGGATCCTCATTACGTAATTAGGCGGGGATGGCTTCAGCTGTTCTAACCATCTCTCTTGGCAGGTTTGGTTGGTTCTTTAATACGATGCAGGTATTATCTTTATTAACGGCCTGCCTAAGCTAATAGAAACTACCAATATTGTTAATAAATTTTTCGCTATGCTTATTTTAGCCCTAGCTAATTATAAACGAGGCCATCGCCTCGGTTATGGTTTTAGTACGGATCGTTGCTGGATTATTTTATATGAAAATAATTTGCTTTGGTTGCCAGTAAATTCTCGACCATTATATTTAGCGGTATTTAGCTGTATTGTAATAATTAGCTGTAGCTCGGGAAAAGTTAATATTATGCGGTTTTTCGCAAAAGGGCTATTATGAGTTCCATATTACGCTTGGTTTTTAACATAATTTGTAAATATTTTTATTTTATATTTTTTAATATCTTTACAAAAAAGGGTTTTAGGGGAGTGGGTTGATTTATATTTGAAGTTGCCTTTTACTAGAAAATTCGAGCCTATTCGAAAATGCCGCGCCGTATAATGGTATATCCGGGATAATTCGATATTATCTGGCAAAACCCGTAATTAATAGGAAGGAAACATATAGCAAAAAATTATAAATATTGATATATATTTTAAGTTTATTAGCTTTAATTACTATTGCTCCGTTTTTAGGATAAGTTTAACTAAATATATTATATAAGCGTTAAAATTTTAAAATATTTATGTGCTAAATTTTTTTCTAAAGCTAACGGGAGAAAGCCAATTTAATTTCCTACTATATTACGCGATATAACGATCGCCTTACGGGTTTAATACCTTATAAGGAATAATCTTAAACGATGCCGCGATAACGATATCGAGTTAAAAATAACACTATAAGTTTATATAGCGATTTATTAAAATACTTTGGAATAATACCTATTTAACAAACATTTATATAAATCAGAAAAACCGAATTAGGTATAATTAATTTTTTTCGAAGTCCCGCCCTAATTACGTCCCTATAAAGTCGCTATGCCGAAAATTACGACACCGCCCGGGCCATCCTTATTTTAGCAAAGTACGACGCCGAAAATACGTGGGTTTTTGACGGAAGTAAAGGTTATAGCTCCGCATAGGCGCCTTATGGGAAATAAGTTTAATAACGGCCCTAATACTGCACGGATATTATGCATATTTACATCAGCTTATTTCCTCCACCCGCACTTCGATACTCCGACAAAGTTCATTTAATCCACCAGTTCGTTCTCCATAATTAAGTTAATGAACTTATTTAACATTCGACCGTAATCGTCTGGTTCCGTTTCAGTCGAACATCTACGTCGCTTAACGGATGGAAAATCGTCCTGGTCACTTTCGGCCGTTCCCGTACGTCGTTTTCGATAAGTATGTCGTTGATAACCCGTTTCATCTGCACGTTGCGTTACTGCAGTACGTTTTCGGGTTCCGCCCGTATATCGTGTTTTAAACGGTTTATAATCGTGCTTTTCGTTAAAGTCGCGATCGTTATCTGTTCTTTACTCGCAAAATCGCTCGCGTCCCGTATAGATGTAGTTGGAGCAAGCGTTATTTAACTTGTTTCGGTACACCATACAACAGTCGAAGGGACCGTCCTTACAACCCTTATACCGGAAGGACATCTTGTCGCCAAAAGCATGGCAGACGACAGCCGTACGTACGACCTCGTCTCCTTGGTACATGCGGTTATAGATGGTGGCCGTTTGAGAGCGCGGGCCAAGAATCGGTCGTCGTTGGACAGCCCATTAATCTCCGCTCAACTGCTCCTTTTTCACTTTTATCACGATGTTGCGGTCTGTCTCCGTCATTGGCATAGTCACCAAAATATCCGTACTCAGTTCGAAAGTTATGCCTTGCTGCATGATGTTAGCATCTTTTGCTAATGCGAGATCGGGACGACGTACCACAATCTTCCGGTTGCGCTTAATGAAGTTACTCCATTTAGCCGTCTCCGATGGGGTTTGTGGCGCTGGCCACGAAATGGTCAAACGGCGTTTGGAACCAGGTTAAAGAACCACAGCTCGCTATTTGTGTTAGTATGTTCTCTCTAATGCGTACTGGGGAATCGTACAGCTAATTGCGAGAGGGGAACCATATTGTTCAGCATAGGTCCAAAATGATGGTAAGCGAGAAAAAAAAGATGAGGTGACAATAATGAGAGGAGAGGGAACGATGGGTGAAAAAAAAGTTGATAAGAAGGGAAAGGGAAGAAAAGGGGGATACGAATAGAAGGGGAAGGGCCCCCTTAAATATCCTAATCGTTCTCTTCAGCCCCCTAGTTCTCGAAGGCGCAAATGCTGGCTCTTCGAAAGATATAACGCCGTACTGCTTAAATAAAACCAATCGGACCGCATGGTAACGTCACCTTTAAAAGGAGACATTTGTTACATCGCGGATGTTGGAGCCGTTACGAAGCCGTCCTGCCACTTTTAAGATAGCCATTATCCTTTTAAACCCTGGGATATAATAAAGTAATAAATGGCTGGAGTAACTTAGTAAGGATTAGGCATAAATTCGTTAGGTAAGAACCTTACTTATTATATCCGAACGATATTAATTAGGCCGAAATTTCGGAAGGTTCGATTTGTCGAATAAGGCGTTTATAAAGAAAGCCCTTGGATATAATTTAAAATAATGGCATTATTTCGTTACCCTTAATATTAACGGAAGGGGTAAGCGATCCGGAACCTAAAAATTTTTTTATTATGTAGTAAAGCCCCTTTAGTTATGCAGTTCTCGGGGACTGCAGGCCTTAGGGACTATAGGCCTTCGCCGCGATGTGACGGCTAGGCTAATTAACCAACTATTAAACCTAAGTCGACGGGTTTATGTTGGCAGGAGTATCGTGAGAATCTGAGCAACGGAATAACTTAGTCACGTCTCGTAATACCAAGGGTGTATGGGTAACGAAGTTGTATTGCAAGCTGTCGCTATCTAAACTACGGAGATGAGCGTGTCTTATGTATTCACGTGTCTTTGCTGGCTCGAGAGGCTCTACAACAGATCTTGTCGAGCCATCACGTGACCTGACCCACTTGGGTCCTGTTTCGGTCATAGCGCGACCGTTTCCAAGGCCTTCCTCATTTCTGGTCATAACACGCGAGAAGCAATAAAAAAGCATAAAAATAATGGCGAAAAGTTCACCCTTTAACCCGGAGGATACCAGACGGAGCTAAGGGATTGGTAGGTACAGGCGGATTTTTGGTTACATTTAGCTTGCATAAACAAGCTACCGGCTTCGCATAATTTTGGGATAAGGGATGTCGGCTTAACCAGCCAGCCAGGAGTTGAAAACTTTTTTTCAAGGTTTAACACTTACATGCGACCGTACCAAGCCCTGGGAGTTACGGCTTACCCATGCACTTATGTGTGCTAAGCCACGGTTATGTTATTGCAGACCACGCCATCAAGCTTTAAACGTGGTATGCTCTGTCCAGCTCAGGGGCGGATGGGACATAAGAGGATTTGATGGGCTGGCACATTAGGCAAAACCATCCCTGCCTAATATTGCACCGCGAAAAGAGCTTCCAAGCGCTTCCGTTCTTAGAACGTGCATGAGGTGTATCGCCTATTCACCGCCGCTGTTGCATAACCAGTGTGATGCCATATCAACCAGGTCGAGGACGCTTCACGACTATCTCGCCAGGGGAACCAGCATCGGTCTGGCTAAGCTGCATCTCAACCGGGGCCTCCCTACCAAGCTTATATTATAAAGCCAAGGCAGGCTCACAGAATATTCCGACGCTGGCAGCACGACAAATCCCAATACAAATCTGCGGGAGCTAGATGATCAGTAGGAGAAGCAATCGGCCTTTACAGAATCTTTCGCAGACGAGCCCGGAGTTAAGCATCAACCACGAATGCGCCATAAATTTGAGATTAAGGGGCAGTTCGGTTAACTTTAACAGATTATTTTTAAGGCCCGTGCCAACCCTGTGAATTAGCAAGATAAAAGTAAAACTGCTAACGCTAAAATCCTTACTAATTTAAGGTTAAATTTAATCGGTTAATTTTAACGAATGGCTTTGATTTTAACAGCTATGTAACTTTTTAATATAACTAAATCGTTACCGTTTTTCGATAATATATAATATTAATACCTTTATTTAATAAAAAATAACGCTTTTCGTAATAATCGTATTGTTTTTAACCTTCTTAGCCTTAAATCTAATTACTTAACCTATAAAATAAAGTTTTTTCGGTTTTAATATTAATATATTCGAAAAAGGATAAAAAATATATTAACCGGGAACGTAACAGCTTATTCGAAAAATAAAGGATATTAAAAAACATTTATAAAGTAACTTAATTTCGTATACAGAATTAACGGTTAATATTAGGTTTTTTTAATTTTCGAAATCTTTACGAAAAGATTCATACTTCGTTTTTAATATAATTGTTATCTTATTAATATAAACTCGCCCGAAAAGCCTTCCGGGCTTATCGATTATTATATATACCCGATAAGTTACTACCGAAATTCTAAAAGTTTTTATCGATCTTGAATTTTCGTAAATAAATTAAGCCGAAAACCAAGCCGAAAGCAGTTAGTCGTATTAACGTTATACGTAAACTTTATAAAAAGTAATAATATTTTTTAAATTATATTAAAAACAGATTAATAAAGGATTTATTATTTCGAATTATGGGATTAAAAAACGCGGTTATTAAGCCGTAACTGATAAATTAAACGCATAAGGAATCCCCGTAACGAAAAAATAAGTGAAAAATAAATATAATTACTTTTAAAAAAGGATTTAAATATAGTTTACGTTAAAGGAAATAAATAGTTTTGCTTAAGATAAAATTTTTTAAATCCTTACGGTTAAACCCGAAATATAAGAAAATTACTTAAAAATTAATAATGTTTTTTATATTAAATTGTATAGAAATAATTAACCGTTACTTAAGTTTATCCCGAAACAAAAGTTTTCCGTTATAAAACTCTAAAGTACGTTAAATTTTGTAAAGCCGTATTCAAGCTTTCCGTTAAAACTAAAGGCGAATTAACTGTTAATTTTAAGAAAAAAACTAATGTTATTATTTATTCCGCTTAAAAGGTATTATAGGCTTTTTTTTCATAGAAATCAGCTGCCGGCGGGAAAGGGGATAATTTTATTAACGAAACCGAAGTTATATTTACTAATAATAACGTTTCGTAATAAATAAATTATTACTTTCGCAGGCGCTTTATTAATAATTCGGATACGTAGTAAAAAAATAAAAAGCTTAAGGAATATAATAGTTTACTGGTAAAAGAAAATTTCGAATATATCGTTAAAGCGTTAATTTGTAATAAAAAGTTAATTCGGGATATTAACTTAAATATTAAAATAACTTTAGAAATCTTTAATAACATTTATACCGATTAATTTAACGATAATACGTTATTTTGCGTCGTCCGGGTTTAAGCGCGTAACGATTATTTCGTTATTATATTTATTAATTTAAACGATAATTTAAGGTTTTAAAAGTTTAAAAGTTTCGAAAATAATAAGGATTCGGGCCGTAAAAATATTACGCGTAACGACGAAAGGGTTTTTTATAATAATAATAAAAATATTATTTATTTTCTAAATACAAAAAGTAATAAAAATAATAAAAATAATACGGATATAAAGTTATAAAAGTATTAAAGTTATTAAAATTATTAAAGGTATAAAAATGGTAAAAGGAAAATAACGTAAAAAAAATAACTTTTTTTTTTAATAATAATTTTTTCCGAATTAATATATTTCGTTATAATATTATACATAATGTTATTTAATATAACCTAAATCTTAAAAATATTAAATCCCTATATAAAACGAATATATTTCGGATATATAAGTTATTTAACAGTATTTAAATTATTATAACGAATAAATTAAATAACTTTTTGCATTTTTTTTTTTGAAAAATTATAACTTATTAACCCCCGAATATTAAGCTTTTTTTTTAATTAACTTATAATTATAATAATAACGTTTTTATTTAATTACCTTTATTTTTAATTCTTCCTAAATTTTTAATACAAATTCCATATTTTTTTCGCAATTTTATTACGATATCTGGTAATAAATAAAATTATACTGCCTTGTTTTTTTACGCGCGAAAAGTTATTTGCTTAATTTTTATCGTTAATATAAATTTTTTTATTTAATTTTACGAGTTCGTTAAGGTTAATTTTGCCGTAGTTTAACAGGAAATTAAAACGATTAGCCGTAACGTATATCGTTTTTAATATTATATTAATACGTATAAAAAAGTTTTCCCTAAAAATTTTGAAAATACCTTTTTATTTGCCGAAAGTTTTTTCGATCGCGTTCCGAAATTACGTATACCTTAAATTATACAGCTTTTCCGGCGTACGTAATTTTATTTTAGTTTGCGTTTATTTTCGAAAATAATATCGTACGCCGCAATACGAAGTAAAAATTTGCTTACCGGTAACGTATTTAACATTTCCGATTAGGTATTTATTTTTAGGGATAATAAAGTTATTACGATTAACCGTATTATTAAATATTTTATTATCGTTCGTAATAGTTTCCCAGTTTATTAATACGTAAATAAACTTTTTATCGAAATTATAAACGGTTAATATATTTGTTAATAATTACTTTTTGCGGTTTTTTTATATTTTTTACGGAAAAACGTTATTTTCGATTTTGACTTTAAAATAAATATTATTAAATATTTTTAATACGTTTTTAAATTATAAGAAAAATTTCCCGTTATTTATAATTTTCCGGTAAGGGCAATTATTAACGGATTTAATAATAACGCGTATTAATATTATAAAAACGTTTAGGATTTTATAAAGTAAATAATAAATGGTATTATTACTTTTTATAAAACGATTTAAAACAATCCGAACGGAGGAATTTTAAATTATAATATGGAAAAAAATTATTATTTTTTCGTTAACCGAAATACGTAATGCTTTTAATTCCGTATTCGTTAGTAATTAATTGCGTAAAACGTAATACGTATTTTTCTTTATTTTCGTAATTTTTCGAAAATAATTATTAGGCGAAATTAATATGTTAAATATATACTGAAAACTTTTAGTCGTGAGACTGGCGAAGGGTCGCAAAGCTATCTTATACGGACTTAAGGTTTACCGCGAAAAGCTTAACATCTCCTGAGTCATTGTCTGAGATTCCCCCTGCCAAACCAGCCAGAGGGCATAAGGTTTATCAGGGTCGAAGCTTGTCGGCATTACGTAACAATCGGTTTCGGGATAAGGCTTTTCGCGACCGAGGTATAATTTATCGTTACCATAAAAACCATTAATAGTTGCCGTATTCGAAAATACTGGGTAAAATATTTATCGTGTTAATTATTAATGTAATTATTTTGTATTTTTGGTTTAGCCTGGAGAATACGGCTTAAACCTAACAACCTTGCAAATATATACTAAAAGCCCGTTAAGTTATTAATATATATCTGGAAACGGCGTTAAATACGGAAATTAACGGTTATTAAAGTAATAATAACGGTAACGAGCCGTTTCTGTTAACGGTAATGCGTTTTCCGTATTATTACTATAATTATCAATTACGAAAAGCGTTAAATATTATTACGAAATTGCAAAACGACAGTTACGGAGGTTTTAATTTAAGGCGTTATTAAGATATATAATAAAAAAAACGGTTTAAAGTTAAGGTAAGGTTTTTAACGTAATTTATACGTTATTAATTAACCGTTTTAACCGTTCGGAAATTGTTAAAATTAAAGTAAGGGAAAATTAATATGATAATTAAATATTATTAATCCGGGCCTGCTAAAAAAAACCAACAATTTTCAGCAGAAAAATATGGAGATTGCTGGTGTTAAACGTTACGAACGGTTTGCTGATAATAATGTTAATTCCCTACAAATATCGGATGTTAAAGTTAACCGAACTGCCCCTAAAGCTCTGCATGGTGATAACTACAAGTTAGCATAAGCTACGCGGATAGGCCCCCAAGGTCTAGAATGCGATGTGAATTACGTAATCACACATTCTTGGGATGCGTCATAAAGGTGGAGTTTATGTCACCGGCTCAGGCGGCGGAAGCAGCCAGACTTTTCGCAGTATATGACCGCTTTTCTTCTCTACCTATACTTATAGTCTGGCGTTTTCGAAATGTGTCCATCTAACGCTAGCCCGTATTGCAAAGGCATGACTCTTTGCATGTGAGTTGGATTTACATACAAATCCCTAGGATTTTTCCTCCATACATCCTCTTGAATACTGATTTCAGAAGATGTTTGATACCCGTCAAGGTCGAAAGTTATCGGAAGAGACCGCTATATAAAGCCTTAGTGGTTTTGCTAAAGAGGGCTGTTCCGCTGTAGAACGGAGCAGGCGAGCAGCGGGAAGGATCTGTAGCGTCGAAAGGAGGGTAGGCTGCGAGCGCGGCAATTATATAACCATTATAATTTGATAACATATCGTATGGAACCAAGCCGCCATCCAAGCAATGCGAAACCCAAGATGCCCATCAGGACAGTATATCCTGATCGAAGCCATACAGGCGTTCAACCAGCTCCGGGGCCAAGGATGGGACACCGAGTTCCGTTGGATCCCGGCACACGTCGGAGTGCCGGGCAATGAAGCCGCCGACCAAGCGGCCAAGGAAGCAAGCGGCCACGACTCGGACAGCCGGACAGAACCAGACTCTCTGCGGATCCTCATGGCAACAACCAAGTCCGCCATACGCCAGACCATGAGGGACGAATGGGACCTGTCCTGGGAAAAGGCCAAGCTCGGCAGAGACCTGTACAAGCTCGGAGTACGCCCAGGCAAGGACGTGCTCAAAATACACAGTGGGAAACACAGAGCGATCAGCTCCGTGATCACACAAATGCGCACAGCTAAAATTAGCCCGCGCGCATACCTCCACGACATCAACAAAGCGGACACTGACACTTGCCAGTGTGGACACGGCCGACAGACAGTGCGCCACATTTTACTCGAGTGTAGGGTCTGGGTGGAAGAGAGACAACGAATGTGGGCGGGCAAGCTTCCTTGTGTGGACATCAAGCGCATTCTCTGTAGTCCGCCAATGGCAGTACAAGCAGCAAAGATGATCTTGAGGACGGGACTCCTGCAGCAATTCAAGGGGGTCCCGTCCACAGTACTCGCATACTCATAAGGCAGACGAGTGATTTCCATCATATAGAAGCAGAGGAAGGCCAGGAGAGGCTTGACAAGACCATAGACCTAGAACAGATATCAGTGCTATAAAACAGAGAAACCGCTGAATCCGAGGTGGAAGCGGGTTCGACAGGAACGGCCTGTGGGAAGCAGGACATTTTTTTTGCAGAACGAGTTTCTTCCTGGAAAGGAAAAGCGGGAGCACCTGTATTTATTGCTGTACGCTGCATAGCTGCCGCTAGGGCGGCTGGGTCAGCCTATGAATTAATCAATCAATCAATCAATCAATCAAGGTTGTCTTTGATAGGCTCCGACCGGTACAACTTGTGACCAGTAGGGGACGAAGACGGACTCTGCGACCTCCACGTGGTGTCGCCTGGGAACCTACCGATCTTGGTCGGTAGAGCCAATGCAGAGACGCAATTGTACGCAAGTGCAGCCAGGCGCAAGCGTTGCACGCCGAGGTGCAGCGATGCGAAGAGGTGGACTGGTCCTGGTGTGGGGATTTCGAAGTCGCGCGAAAAATTTTCACACGCGCCGCACCGAACCACACCGCTGCAAAATCGACGCGACAGTGAATCGAGACCGAACGAAGCGACAATACTTCAATCAGCAGGTCTGCCTGACTACTGATGGAGTAAGCCAAGAAGACCTGCCCAAAGGCGTGAGCAGAGAGACGCGTCGAGGTGTTGCCCCCGACGCATCTTCTGCGATCGCTTACCGGTCAACGACGACGGCGAAGAATAGCTAAGGTTGTGTCGGCCTTACCGCGCTATAATCGACAACGTCGAAGACCATCGACTCCTGGCATGAGGGATGACTAGGCCTTCAGGTTCCGGGGACTACCGTGTTGTCATCACAGAAAAGTCACAGCGTTGCCACAAACATCGACCATTACTCCCACCTACCAGCCTCGAAGCGTCGAAAATCAAACCCCCGAACCTCATGAAACACCAAATATTACAGCCCCAGTGTTGGAGGAAGTCGTGCCCCCTCCCATACACGCCCACGATAGAAGATGGACCTGGAGGCCCCATCTTCTTGCCCGACAAGAGTTTACGGTTCCCGTCTGACGAGTACACGATAGAGAGGTAGGACGGAAGGAGGACATGGCCGAAACAGTATCAACACCACCGCCAACAGCAGAAATCCTAGATTCAAAAACACGACCGTCCTCTGTCGACAACGTGCCGACGCGTCGATATCAACCCCGAAGCCTCAAGAAACACGCAACATTACAGCCCCAGTACAGCAAAGGGAGTCGTGCCCCTCTCATGTACGCCCCGTGATAGAAAACCGACTTGGGTGCCCCATTTTCCTGCCCGACAACCGTTTACGGCTTTCGAGGTTGACGAGCAGGCGCGGAGGCCGGAACAAGAAAGAGGACACGGTCAAGCAATTCACACTTCAATGCTCCACAAACAAGCGAGTCTCCTTCACACAACAACAGCAACAACACCACCAACAGCTCAGAACTTGCATTCGATACACGACACATTTTGCAGACCACACAGTTCACCTGTGCCCTAGCAGACAGCTACCCCAAGCGACGCACCCCTGACGCGTTAGCCTGTCGTAGCAACGTCTCAATGGCCTCAAGTAAACACCGACCTGGAACACATCAACGAGCAAGTCCACAAACACTTCCGCTGCCCACGGTTACAGTCACATCAGCACTCGAGCGCAGCACAGACATAAAGCTATCGCACTGGGCTGCACCAGGCTCGGCAGCCCGTCAATAGTAGTACAAGCAGCCAAGGCGATCACATGGACCGGACTCCCGGAGTAGCTCCGGGAAGCCCCATCACAGTACTCAAACACGCAGTGCGCAGGCGAGTGATAATCAGTAGACAGAAGCAGAGGAGGGCCAGGAAAGGCCTGACAAGTACATAGACACAGAACAGATATTAGGACTGCCAGGAAAGGGGTAACCAAATTCAAGCGGGCGGGAGAGCAAACTCTGTGCAGGAACGACCTGTTGGCAGCAGGACATTTCTTGTAGGAGGGACTTCTTTCCCAGAAGCAGGAAATGGGAGCTCCTGTATTTATAGTCGTACGCTGCATAGCTGCCGCTAGGGCGGCTGGGTCAGTCTATGAATTCATCATCATCATCATCAACTTGTGACCAGTACAGCTTTGGACCAGTACAGTTTCTGACTGGTAGAAGCTAAACTATCGACCAGTAGGAATCCTGACCAGTATGAAGTCGTCTTTTGACCAGTACGGCTTTGACTGGTACAACTTCTGACCAGTACGGCTTGCGACCAGTACGGCTTTCGACCAGTACAGTTTCTGACTGGTAGGAGTAAAATTATCGACTAGTCGGAAATCCTGACCAGTATGGTGTGGGTCTTCCGACCAGTACAGCTCTGACCAGTACAGCTTGCGACCACTACGGCTTTTGACCAGTACGCTTTTTGACCAGTACAATTCCTGACCGGTAGGAGTAAAACAATCGACTAGTAGGAACGCTGACCAGTATGGGGTGGGTCTTTCGACCAGTACAGCTCCTGACCAGTACAGCTTCTGACCAATAGAGCTTCTGACTGGTAGTCCTACCTGACCAATAACCAGCCCTTGCCAGAGCGTCTTGGACCAGTGCGGCTTCTGGCTAGACAGATTCAATTTGAGCCACTCCGGCTGGCCGAAAAGGATCACCACTAAACGGGAGACCGGTCCCCTACGGGGTCCGCCAGTGCCTTTTCAGAACGAGCTTGGGAGCCATAGGTAGTTGTAGGTGTCCTTGTAGTTATCTGTTCGAAGGGGCGCTCTATAGGCAATTGGGAGGGACTTTAACAGGTGAGTACAGGGGCTGGTTTACCTCAGCTAGCTCAGGCCTCCTTGGCTCGTTTTCTGATTTCTTCAAAGTTATTCAAGTACCGCTTTATAACGTTAAATATTAATTAATCAAATCCTAATTTCCCTTATCGAGCTAGCAAGGCCTGAGTAATAATTGTACGAAAATGCTTTTGTTTGGTAAATTTATTTTTTTAAAAAAACGAAAATTAGTAATAACTTAATAATAAAACGTTTTTTATAGTTATATATATATTTATACGATTATTTCGATTATGGCTTATTATCAGAATTTTCCTGGTTTTGATTAAAACTTATTTGCCATTTTTAAATTTCAACGTATTTATTATTTATAGCCCGAATTTGTCACGTTATTATCCTTTTTTTCGGAATACGATAAATCCGAATTTTTTCAGTTTTATAGGGTTACGTTTTTGGAATAAAATATACGTACGTATATATTAAGTTTTTGGTATTAATATAAGGGAATTAATATAACGTTTGAAAATTTTATTCGTAATTGGGTTTTTTATAATAATATAGATTAACTATATAATTCGATTGTTTAGATTAGCCGGTTAATTAATATATTAAAAGAAAAACGAATATGCGATAAGTTATTAGTATGCGAAAATTAGTAGGAGTTTATAATTTCTGCTAATTAGGATTTTTTTATACGAAAATATTACGATATTTTATATGGTAAGTTTGTAACTTTCGTAAAAGGCCCGGGATTTTACTATTTGCCGGAAAATTTATCGTTTAATATTAATACGATTTATATTATTTTAGACAAAAGTTAATAGTTTGTAAAAACGCTGGTTTTTAATTAATTTAAGTTTTTAAATTAGGTAGTTATATACCTAAGGAAAAGGTAGTAGTTATATAGTACAAAACGGAAAACGAAACGGTTTCGTAATAATAACGATCCGGATATTTTTATATATTTTTTTTTATGGTTTTAATTATTATGGTTAGGATTATTTCTAAAATTAACGGTAGTTATTTATTTTATTTATTAAGTAAGTTTTTATTATTTTTGGATATATTACGGGATGGAATTAATATATTAAGGGGTTTAAGTATTTATGAAAGTTATATTATGTTAAATAATAATATAAACCGGTTATTAAAGGAAACTAAAATAACCGTATTATGTTTTTTATAATAATATAATATTAATTAAGATAAGTTTCGTTTATTAGTTAAATATAATAAAACGATACCGTATTTTAATACGATAATTTTAATATTTAAAATTATGTTCGTAATATAATATTTCGATACGGTTTTATTATACGGAATTTTATTACCGTTTTTGCCCGTTATTATAATTATATTTTTTAAAAAAAATTAAAATAATTTATATTCCGTTTTAATTAATATTATAAAACGGAATAATTTTACGAAACGTTATAATAATATCTAATATTATTTAATATTTTTTATTAATTTGTTATTAATATTATCCTGATTTTGTTTTTTATTTTTATTAATAGGCTTTATAAAAGTAATAAATAAAAATTTCCCGGTTTTCCTTAATTAAAACATATACCGTATAATAAATACCGTTCGATTTCGTTAAATATAGTTAATAAAAATAAAGGTACTATCGACGGTACCTATAACGTTTATTAAAAAATTTTTTAAGTAATATATAAATTTAAAAAAAAAAAAATTTTATTAATTTTCGAAACGTTTTTATTTTATTTATAAAAATTAAAAAATAATTAATTATATCCGGAAAATACAGGTTAATTAAGCTAAAATTACCGATCCGTATAATAAAAAACGATAATTTCTTTTGTTTTTATTTTATTTTATATATATTTATTAATTCGATAATATATCCGGGATATATAAAACGTAAGTAATTTTAAAAACGGATCGTTAATTTTTAAATAAAATAACGTAATTATATTAAAAATTACCGAAATTTTATTTTTTCGAACTTTTTATTTTTTATATATATAATATTTGTATATTTACGTTATTTTTATAGGAATTATATATCCGATATAAATTATTTGTAATAAAAGTATTTAACGTATACGGAATTATTAAAAATATTTCGATTAACGATTTTTTTTCGAAAGTATAATTTACTGAATTTGTGGAATATATATATTCCCGGTTAATTATTGCTAAATTCGAAATTATTGCATATAATATAATTTTTAAATATTTTGGTTATATTAGATAAATAAGGAAAATATTACGGGGTTTTAATTAAAATACGTTAATAAATAAAGATTTTTCTGATAAAATTTTTTTGTTATTATTTATTAATAATACGTTATTTAGTAATATAAATAATTTAGCGGATTATTTATAAATATTTCGTTTTTTAATTAAAAAATATGGTTTATTTATAATATTTTTTAAATAACGTAATTTTAATTAAAGCGTACCGAATAAGGCCTTTTTATCGGATAACCGTAAGGCCGGAAATATCTTTAATATAAACGATATTCCGTAAGGTAATAATTTTTTTAATTTTATTAAAAATAATAATTAAACGTTAATCGATACCGTTTTTATCGATAAAAAATTTTAAAGTTATTGCCGTTTTTTTAAGAAATTTAAATTTATTTATATTTTTCGTATATTATATAATATGGTAACGTTTGTTATATTAAGCGGTTAATACCGATATAATTATTTTTTTTATAAAGCCGGTTAATATAATTACGGTAAAAAAATGTTTTATTTCGATTAAATATTATATTTTATAATATTAAATTAAGTATTTATTAATTTTATTTTAATATTAAATTTAATTTTAATAAAATCTAAGGAAAAAATATAAAAAGTATTTAATTAAAAGGTAAATATTATAATTTGTAATTTATTAGTAATTTTTACCGGTTAAAAAATAATATATATAACGTTAATATTATATTTTTCCGAAATTCGTTTTTAATTAAATATTACGTTTTTTTATAACGCGAATTTTATACCCGTTATATTTTTTCGCGAAATAAACGTTACGTTATTTAAGATTTTCGTAACGAAATTTTCAAATACGTTTATTTTTTATTTCGTAATTTTTAATTTATTAAAAAATATTTATTTTAAATTAAAAATAATTAAAAATCCGAAAATATTTTAACTGCCGGCCGTAAAGTTATGGAAATTAAGTTTGTCGATTTTAATAATCCCGTATTTATTACTGGTAACGAAAGTGAATTTAATTAATTAAATATAATAAAAACCGAAAATTAATTTATAAACGGTTTTAACGTAATTATTCGAAAAATATTTAATATTAAGTTTATTAAAAATAATTTAATTTTAAACGATTATAATATTTTATATATAAAAGAAAATTATAATTTTATAATATAAATTATAAATAACTTAATAAATGGTTTTAATTAAAACGATCCGTTTTTATTATTATTATCGTTTATGGGCAAATTGTGTTGCATTCTTCAGGCTGTGGTTTTAATGTGTCCTGGTTCTAGGTTCCTTATTTCCAACAGGGGTAGGAGCAGCTAGATATAGCCTTCAGCTCCTTTATCCTTACAATCCTAGGGCCATAAATTAAAGCCCTTTTAATCCTTTCAACCTTTTAATAATAAATCATTATATCTGCCGATACGCCCTTATGGCCTTAGGGTTACCATAAAGCCATCCAAACCTTGCCGTCGCCCTAGAAGCTATCAAAAAGTTTTTCCATCCATCCTGTACAAATCCTCCAACCTTCCTGGGATAAAGCTAACCTTGCATTCTGTACCACGTTTCGACCGTTCGTCTGAACCATTCCTCCGTTTCGGGCAATCCTTCGCCATATGGCCGTATTCACCACAAATGAAGCAAAGTAGCTGGCCTTCCTTGTTCCATAGGGGCTTGCTTTATCGGTTCTGCTTCGCGTTGTGGCTATTGCCACTTCCTTTTTTTGAATCTTTTTCCTTCCCTCGAAATTCGGCGACAAAGTCGTCATATACCTGGTTCACCGTCATGGTTGGGTGCTGACGAAGCATTCCTCTTATTCGGCCTTTTTAATCGCCGTTATCCCGAATCGAGTTGATAAACATGGTGACCTGTTGTCCAGCGTTAACAGGCATGTCGACTTCGTTGCACCGCCGTACCAGGTTCTTGAAGTCGACCACATGGTCTAACGCCGACTGCTTTTTGTGATCCCATTTAACGAATTGGAGCTGGGTCCAAAGGTCCATTTTCTGATCGATTCCTTTTGCTCCGTATAAGCGCTTTAACACCTTAATCATTTCCGTTCCTTTTGTAAGTCCAGTGACGACTGCCATGGGGGTTTCTTTAACGTTGGCAATAACCGCGGCGGCTAATTTGGTTTTATTAATATAGCTAAGCTTTGCCGAATTACCGTTACGGTACCTAATCGCTATCAGGGTTACTTAGATAGCCGTTTTCTACATTTTCCAATTATTATTATTTCGTAACCGATTTTTTTCGCTAAGTTTAAAATCGAAATTTTTCCAGTTTAAGTACGTATCCTTTTTTTTTTCGTTCGACAACGTAGCGAACGCTTTTATCAGTTATTTCATATTAAAGCCCTCCGGCTAACCGACGTCTTTTCTAAACGCTATTGCTTTTTCAGTTATCATCTTAACTTTTTCTAGTCCTTTCTGGGGTTTTTTCTCGAATTCTCTTTCGAATCCTCTCGGATATTACTACGTTAACGAACCTCTTTTACTTCTAATCGATAACGGCCCTGCGTATACAAACGTTTTAATCCTGTTTAAAGTAATTAAGGGGACTTTTAAGCCTTTTTTTTTTAAAACCGAGCCTTTGCAGTTTCCTTACTTTAAAGCGCCTTTACGCCGAGCCTGCCGTTTTTTTATCCTAGCTTTCTATACCGAAACGAAACGGTATTTCGAATTGCAATATAAAATGGGTGGATCAGGATGTTAAAAGACAAAACCAGAAGATATTACTATATAGGCAAGTTATATTACATTCTTCAGGCTGTGGTTTTAATATGTCCTGGTTCTAGGTCCCTTATTTCCAACAGGGGTAGGAGCAGCTAGATATAGCCTTCAGCTCCTTTGTCCTTGCAATCCTAGGGCCACAAATTAAAGCCCTTTTAATCCTTTCAACCTTTTAACAATAAATCATCACATCTGCCGACATCGTTAAATAAATAAAATAAGAATTTATTAAACAAAAACAAATTATTATTATAGCCTTTTATTTCCTTATTATTTTTATATTTTGCTAAAATTAATATAAAAATTTTGTTATATTTTTAATATTAATATAACTAAATATATTACGTAATTTTAATTAACTGCATTATATTCGTATATTTTATTTATAATAATATTATATAAATTCTTTATATTAAAATAAATTAACGTATTAATAACATTATATTACTTATAATTAAATATATCGTATAATTTCGTATTAACCTATATATTTTATTTGTAATTAACTTATTAATTAACGTTTTTACGTATTTACTAAGATTTTTTCGTTTTATTTTGCCCTTTTTTACGTATTATCGTAACCTATATATTAATAATTTTCTTTTTATTTTCGGAACTTAAGATTTTGTTCGTTTTAAACGTAATATCCGTATTTAAGTTTTTTTAGAAATCTTTATTCGGATTATATAATAATACCGAATATTTAAAAATTACGTATAAATATTTTTTACCGCGTTTTTATACGTAGTTTATATATTTATCGCCCGTATAACCCTGTAAATTATAATATTTATAAAATAACTATATAATATATATTTTTTAATTAATCGGCCCGGTTTATAAAGTTATAAACCTTTTTTCGTATCGTTTATAAAATATTCAGTTTATATATCCTTTTTATTAAATTATAAAAACCGTAACTA
Source organism: Monosporascus sp. CRB-8-3 (assembly GCA_004155055.1). Taxonomy (NCBI): domain Eukaryota; kingdom Fungi; phylum Ascomycota; class Sordariomycetes; order Xylariales; genus Monosporascus; species Monosporascus sp. CRB-8-3. Next base: position 45,036 of record QJNZ01002381.1, read on the forward strand.
ATTAAAAGTCCGTAATTAATTTAATAATTTAATAACTTATAAAGCCGGTATAATCCGTTATAACGTAAATTTTATTTTACCAATTATTATTATTTAAAATATTCCGAACTGTATTATTAATATTTAGTATTTATATAAATGCAGTATTTTTATATAATAAAAAGTCCTATTTATAATATAAACTTTTCGTAATACCGCCAAATTTATAAATTTTAATTAATTATAAGATTTTTTTGATTAATATATATTCTTATTAATGCCAAAACGTAAAATATTTATAACCTTTTAATTTTTTTTTACATTAATATAACCTTATAATATATACCTGGTATTTCGAATCGGTTACGTATAATATATATTTTCCGTAAAAAATATTTTATATCTTAAAATAATCGAATATTATATAAATAATACAAAAACGTTTTAATCAAAATAAAATCTTAAAATACGTTATATTGCAAATTTTAATAATAATATTTGTTATTTTTTAAATCGGGCTTTCGTTACTTATCTTTAAGGTTATTTTGGTAATAATTCCGATTATTTATAAAATCGGGTTTTTGTTATTTATCCGTAAAGATATTTTTAAAAAGTATTATTAATAAATTTAACCGCCTTTTTTTATTTGGCCGGAAATTTAAAAATTACCAGGTTTATTTAACGTTTATTATTTAGAATATTATTAATAACTGTATTTAATAAATTATTAAGCATATCGGTAAAATTATTTATATTCCGTATTATAATAAATATATAAAAGTATATATTATAATAAGGATTTTAAATATTAAATAAAAAAAACGGATTAATAATAATTATTACATTATAAATAAATTAAATTTAAATATTATGGTATAATAAAATATAAAAAGGTATATAAAATAATTATAATAATTTTATTTAATATATATTTAATTAAAAGAATTCTATAAATTATATTAAGTAATTTATAATAAAAAAAATATTATATAATATATATATAATTATTAATTTTTTCCTTATATATTATTATTTTATTATAAAAAAAATATTATTAGTTTTAAGTTAATATTTAATAACTTATATAAACTTAATTATTTATGTATTTATAACTATATAATCTTAAAATTCGTATATATCTTAATTTTAATTATATATATTATTTTCGGATTTTTTATAATTTGTAAATTATCCGTAAGTTTTATTTATATATTATAAATCCTTTTATATTTTATATTATTATTAATAATATATCCAGATATTACTTAATATACAAACTTTATTTTATTTTATATATTTTATATTTTATATTTTTAATTTTATCTCCTTAGAGAAGACGTAACCGTAGAACAAAATTAAACAAATAAATAGATTGTAATATCGGTTGCTAAGCTTTACCAAGCCCTAACCTTTTTACAAATTGCCCTATTATGCCCCTATCGACGACCATTCTTAACCAAATTCTGGACGGTTTTCGTAATCCGGAACAACCGGATAAACTATCGCTCGTAATTCTCCTCGTATCGAACCAAAAGTTAAACTTCGAAATTCTTAAACCCTTTACCGCTTATATCCAGCTTTCCCAGCAATTCCTTTATACGGTCGATATTTTCCACCATAAAATCGTTTAACTTTTAATTATTTTTGCTTATATAAATTAAATCGTATCCGAAAATTAAAAATAAAATCCGATCTTTTTAAAAAAAGTTAATTAAATCGATAAAAATATCGATATTTTTAATTCGTTTTAAAACTTTATTAAATTTAAAAACCTTAAAAAAAACGTCCTCCGTAAAGACTTTACAGTTACGGAATACCGGTATTTTATAATAGGAATTGCCCGGCATATTTTAACTGTTTTAATTAATAAAGATTCGAAAAATCGTAAAATCGATCGAAATTAAAATCGTAAAACTGGCAAAAGGTCGCAAAGCCATCTTATACGGACTTAAAGTTTACCGCGAAAAGCTTAACATTTCCTAAATCATTACATTCCAGGAAATTCCCCCTGCCAAACCAGCCAAAAGGCATAAGGTTTATTAAGGTCGAAACTTATCGGTATTACGCAATAATCGGCTTCGGAATAAGGCTTTTCGTAACCGAAACGTATATTTTATTATCACCGTAAAAACCATTAATAATTGCCGTATTCGAAAATACTGGGTAAAGTATTTATCGTATTAATTATTAATGTAATTACTTCGTATCTTTAGCTCAGCCTAAATAATACGGCTTAAACTTAACGACCTTATATATTTTTAATTTTAATTTTAATTAACTTAAAATAAAACCGGTAAATATATATTACCCCTAAGTTTTTTATATATTAATATTTTTATACAATATTTAATATTAAGCAGTTATTATAATAACATTATTATTATTTAATAAGGTAAAATATAACGATTACGTCCGTAATTTATATAATTATATAATAAAAAATTAAAATATATATAAAAATATAAATATTATTAAATTAATTTTCGATATAATATATATTAATTACGGTATTAATTTCCTTAAATTAACCCCAGTTATATATACCATCCTTTTAAATTTTATACCGATTAAAAAATTATCTTTAATTATTATTATAAAATTATTCGATAAAGTTACGGTATTATAAAATTTTAATAAAACAGAATTTATTAGGTTATATTAAAAAACGTAATTTATTTACCGTTATATATATTTTAACGCATATTTTATTAACGATAATATCGGAATCGTATTTTAATAAATATTCGGAAACTTTAATTATATATATATAACTTATAAAACGTTAATAAGAAACGTATTTATATATAATAACGGTTTTTAATACCCGTTTTTATTAGATTTAAAAAAAATAACAAAATAATATAAAATTTTATTCGTTTTTTTTATTATACTATAATATAACAATAAAATTAACGATATAAAGAATATAAATTATTAAATAATAAATTTTTGAAATTATAAAATAAATATTTTTTATATTATAAATTTAACCGGCGTTTATTCTTTAAAAACCCGTATAATTCGGACCGTTTAACGTTTTCGAATATTTATATATAATAATAACTTATATAATATAAATAATATTGAAAATATAATAATTTCGTAATTTTAATTAAAAATATAAAACCGTAATATATTATATAATATATATTATATATAAGTTATTTTTATAATATTAAAGAAAAGGAAAATCCGCGTTTATAATTATTTAGTTAATAATTAAATAATTATATATAAAAATTAAATTCGAAAATACCGTAATATATTCGGTATTAATTCCGAAAATTTTAATAATTATTTAAAATATTTTATTATTATTATATAACGTCCTATACGATTAAGCTAAATATACATTTAAGCTGGACACTTTTTAGCATTTTGCGATAATAAAGTCCAATTAATTAATTATAATATATCAAATCTATTTAAATTAATCGGATTTTTTTTTGCCAAACGTATTTACAGTTTTATTACAAATACGCGTATTATATCCGGGCTTGCCGCAAATGCCATATTTCCGTTTTTTTATCGCAACTTTTTTACGACGATTATTTTCGGCCATTACTAGCTGCAATTATTTATTACCACTTTCCTTTGTAACTATAAAAGCTTATGTTTTCTTTCCAGTAAATATCCCTCTTTCTTAAAAACGTTTGTTTTTAATCTTCCGGCATTTACTAAAGATATAATTCGTTTCGCGCAGTAAGCCGTATTCTTCCCGAAAAAAAGCGTTTTCGTATAATAATATTAAATTACTTTTTATTAAAAAATTAACCGATTTAACCATTTTTGTCGGTAAGTTACCTTGGTAATTTTTAATCTGCCTTTGTAAATAACGCTTTTATCGAATCGTTTTAGTAATATTCCTAAAAGTTTTCGCAAATAAAAAAATAACGGAATTAGTAAAGGTAAATAGAAAAACGGTCGGTATAAACATAACTGGAACTTTTAATTCGGAAAAAACGCGATTAAGATCGAATAAAATAAGGTTAATTACGGCGAATCCGGATTTGATATTATTAATCGTTATAACAGCTTTAAACGCGTCTTAGAAACCGGCAATAAAATCTTTTTTAACAATATAAGTAACGTAACGTCGTATAAAATTTTCGATATATAACGAATAAACGCGTTTTAATAGGGAAAAACAAAATACGTCGAAAGGTTAAAGCAAATAGGAAAAATTAGCTAGCATATAAAATGTAATAATATTACAATTGGCGTAATATTTTTCGAATTTTATTAAATAGTAATTTTCGTAACTGTTAAGGATAAAAAAACGTTTCGATTTTTTCGTATACGTTTAAATATAATAATTAAAATGTTAAATTTATTTTAAATTTAGTTTATTTATCGTTTAACCGTTATCGTTTATAATAACCCTTTAATCGGGTAAAAATAGGCTATCGGCGAACCAGCGAAAAAGGTGGTTTTTCCCGGTAAAAATGATAAATGGAAATAAGGCCTAATTTTAAAAGTTAACAGCTTATATTATTATAAACCATTCCTGATTTTCTTGCTAGGTTTATTTAGGTTTTTTACGTTTTTCGGCATTGGTAATTATTATGCCCGTTGCTATAAAAAGCCCTATTAAAAATCCAGTTTTATCGAAATTATAAATGTTCTTTTTTATAATACCGTATTTTGTAATAATAACCCGAATAAGCTTAAATTATTTGCGAAATATTTTTAGATTTTCGTATAATACCTTTTAATAATCGATTTTTCGAAATAAACCTGTTTTAAATTTTTTTTGCCGTTTAATAAAATATAACGCTTAATTAACTTTAACGCGTTTTGTAACGCGTTAGGTTAACAGTAAATTCGCCATATTTTTAATATGCTAAAGCCGGATAAAAAACGTTTATATATTTAAGTTAAAAATTCGGTTAACAATTAATATCTTTTTAATTAACGTTAATTTCTGTTTAAAAAAATAATATCGGTTCGGGCGCATTTACCGTTATATCGCGTTTGTAAGGTAAAATAAGGGATATCATAAATAAAACTAAGTTTTTTATAACTAAGTTTCGGGGTTCGTTTTTTAACCTAAATAACTAAATTTATTTTCGTTTTTTTTATAAGGCGTTCCATAATATTAATATTAAGAAATATACGATTAAAAATAAGGAATTAAAATAGCTAAAAAAGTATCCAGCTTAATCGTATATCCAGCTTAATCGTGTAGGACGTTAGATATAAAATTTTAGAATAAAAGATTTTTAATTTTTACCCGGGGTTTTAATTATACCGATAAAAAAAAAACGGTATTAAAAAAAAAGAAGTTCGTATTTTTACGCGTTATTTATTTCGGATAACGAAATTTTAAAAGTTATAACCCGAGATACCGGTAAATTTTAAATTTCCGGAAAAAACGTAACGGGATTTTAATTAAAATCCGTTACGATACCGGAATTTTAAATATTTCGAATTAATATTTAAAAAAAAGCGAATGCTAAAATAATTATATATATAATAAATAAATAGTTTTTTTAATATTAGCGAAAGATTATTTATATTATTTATTTACTTATATAATCGATTTCTTATATTAATTAATTAACCTAAATTAAGGTATTTTAAAAGGTTAGAAAAAATAGGAATATTTTAAAAATTAATATAACGAATTTAAAAAAAGAGATCGGAAAATAAAATTTAAGAAATTTTAATTCGGCGTTATAAATTAAGGATTATAAATTAAAAAGGAATATTTATTAATAATTACGATAGATTTTAAATTAAAACGCGTAATATATATATTTATTAATTTTTTTAATTTAAAAGGTTTATTATATATTTGTTATAATATCTAATTAATCCGGATTAAAAAAAATTAATATTTATATATAATTTAATATATTAAGGATTAGCGAAAATAACGAATATAGTAAATAAATAATATTATTAATAACTTTAATTAATATTACGTAAATATATATATTTATTATGCTTTAAAACTCTAATATTACGTTAAAACCGAACGGATTTTTTATTATGTTTTTTAATTAAAGTTTTTTAAGTTTCGTTTTTTATTTTTTAACCTAATATTACGATTAATTTTTAATTTGTTATTATTATTATTATTAAATAAATACCGTTTATTTTTAATACGTAATTCTTTAATTTTAATAAAAATTATTATTTCGGATTTAATTTCCGATATATTATTTAAAACGTTAAGTTACGTATTATTATATTTTAGTAACCCCGGCGATTCCGGTAAAAATTTAAAAATAAATAAATTATATAAATATAAATACGATAATAAAAACGCGGCTAATAAATTAAAAATATTAAAAAATAATAAATGTTGCGTTAACGATATAAATAACGGAAATAAAGCAAGTTTTTAATTAATATTATTTAATATACCGTAAATTACGTATATAATTATAAATATTATTATAACCGGGGTTATAATTTTAAGTTACGAAAATATATAAACCGTATACCGGGTTAATATTTAAATTATTAAGTTTATTATTAAATTATTAGTTATTAATTTAAATTAAACGGTTATATATAATATATTTTAATTAAAACCCGGCATAGTTTACGGCAATTTCGCGATTTTTTCCGAAATTTATCGAATTTGTAACGTAATAATAATCCGTAATTTATATAAATCGGTCCGCGGTATAGGGATATAACGCCTTTGTTTTCGATTAAGCGAATTTTACCGTTTACGAAAAATTTCCCGTATTTTTTGTAAAATAATAAATACGGTTTTTTCGTAAATTAAATATAACGCAGATAAAAAGCGGTTTTTTAAAACGTTTTAATAATGTTATTTATTAAGTCCGGGAATTACTTTAATTAATTCGATTACGTTTTAGATTAAATAAAAACCTTAAGTTTCGTTTAACTTTTTTAAGAACGTATTAAATAAAAACCGTTTAAGTTTAATGAAAATAAATATTTATTTTGTTTTTTTATTATTAAACAGAAATAACTATGCAGAAAATAACTTATTCGCCCGTTATTTATATTAAGATTTTATTATTTCCTAAGTAACTTTTTTTAACGAACTAGCTTTTAACGGTTTTTACATAAATATTTTTAAATTTAAAAGTTCGGGTATATAGATAAAATTAAGTATATATAAATTTTAATAAGGTTTAGTCGGGATAAAATTATTAAAGTTTTTTTTAATATAACGGTTTTATTTTTTTTTAAATATATTAAAATCGTTTTACGTATATATTCGCCGTTAAATAACGTATATTATTAAAGCCTTATTTTTATCCAGTTCCGTAAATTAATATTAATTTATTTTGGAAATTTACGGATAATACAAATAATATTTTAATTAGTCGAAAAATAAAATTAAAATTCGATACTTATTTTATCTTAATCGGGGTTATCCGTAATAAATTGCGTATTTTTTTTTATTATCCGAATCTATTACGTTAATTTCCATAACGGCCTTTATATTCTTATAAGTAATACGGTTCTTGGTTTACTAGGCCTGGGTTTTTTTCGTTATTTTAGTTTTCTTTATAATAAATAACTTAGTTTTATACCTGTTAAACGTTTAATAAGATATAAATAATATAATTTATTTATAGTTAATTATATTTAATCGTTTATAACTATAAACCGCTTAATTAAATCGTTATTATAAATCCTTTATAAAAAAGTTTTTCGGTATTTCTTATTATATTATTCGATTAATATCCGGGATATTTATACTTAATTTAAAAACGATAATAAATATAACGATACGGATAAAATTACCAGGTTTTTTTAATTTGTCGTATATATAAGTTTGGTTACCGTAAAGCATTTTAAAGTTATAAAATTTAATAGCTGTTTTTATAGTTTTCGGTAAATACCCCCGGTTTTTTAACATTTTAATTAAATAATAGCGGATATTTATAATTTTCGCCTTATTATTAATATAAATAATAATTTTAATAATAGTACGTAAATTATTAAGTTAAGTTTTAAGGTTATTACTTAATGATTTGGAAATATTTATTATTAGGAAATTTAAATACGTTTAATTTTAACGTTAACTTTTAAATATAAGAAAAATAATAATATCGATTTCGGGCCGATTAATATTAAAACGCCGGATTTCCGTTTTATAACCATATTTAATAAAACCGTTAACTTAACGAAAACCGTTATATTTCGTAATTTTTTTTTATAATATTACTAGTAATTATTATATACGTAAACCAATATATATAAATAAGGAAAATAAAAAGTAAATTACGGATATAGGTATATTTAAGCCAAAAATTCTTTTATTCCGATAATAAATATATTTCGTCGATAGTAACCAAATTATATTATTATTTAAAGATAAAATTTAATATAGCAATTTAGAATTTATCGTTCGATATTTATTTAGGATTAAGAATAATATAATTATATTATTTGGTAATTATATAATCGAATATTTTTAAATTAAACTTTTTCGTATTTATAAATATTAAAATAAAAATAAAATATAAAATTGTTAATATAATAATTTATTATTTTTCCGTTAATTTAATTAATAATACGATTTAAATAATAATTAAATTAATTATTAAAAAAAAGATTTAGATAATTAAGAATTTTCTAAAGCTTATTTTAATAACGAAAAAAATATTAAGTTTTTCGAAAACTAGATTATATACCGTATTAACTTGTTTTTTTTACGGAATACGACTTTATTTGCTAAATATAATATTTAATATAAAGCGAATAAACCGATAACGTAAAGTTTTTATAAGAATGTCGGCCGTATATATAACGTTAATATATAAGTTAATTATATTTATATCGGCAAAAAACCGGTAAAGTTATCGAATAAAAATAAACGTTTCGTTTTAAAAAATTAAGTATTTAAAGGTTTAAAGTATTTATTTTAAACCTTTAAATATATTATTTATATTTAGTTAATTAAGAAAAGAATATATATCAGGGCTTATTATAAGCGATTTTAAGCTTTATATATTATTATTTTAATTTATAGGGTTATATTATTATCGTATTAGCTTAAAAAGGATAAAAGCTTATATTAAACGTTAATCGTAATTTTAAGTTATCTTTTCTTTTTATTAATTACTGGTTTATTTTAATTAAAATTAGATTTATATTAAAAGGTAAATATTTTAATTTTGCATTAAATTATATAAATTATAACGTTAAAAACTTCGTAATTAATATATATTATAAAAGTTATTATTAATAATTTTCTCGAATTTATATAGGAACACGTTAATTAAGGCTGAAAAATTACAACTTTTTATCAGGCCTTATTTTAAAGGTTTTGTTATTTTTATAAGTAATATTTTTAAAGAGGTTTAATTGATATATTAGACCCTTAATAAATACTTTTTGCTTAAAAGCTCTAGCTGTAACTACGGCTGCTACGCCGCAAGCGCAGCTACAACCTCCAAAATAAAGTCCTAATTGCGATGAGATAATAAATAAGGGCTATTAAAAGAAGAAGCGCTCCTTACGCGCTATTATTAACCGTATATTAGCCGACATCTAACATATAATAATTCCTATTTTTTAATTTATTCCTACTAATAGCATGTTTTAAAACATGTATCGGTACTATTAGCTAAAAAAATTCAAAATGTTAAACCGAAAGACTATTATTAAAACACGGTTATAATCTAGTTAAACTATCCACGACCTTTGCCATAACATATTAATAGTACTACGGCCTTTAAAAAACGGCGAACGAGGTAATTCGCTATTAAACGAAACTAAAATAAATAAAGCTGCTATTTTAAATTATTTAACCTTCCTTAGTTTTAAATCGGTATTTATATTATCCTATTTTAAGTAACCAGTAATTATAGAGAATTATTTGGTACTATTCCCGAAAAAGATTTAAATTACATAATTAAATAATAAAGGTAAAGAAATAAAACGCAAAATAGCATTAAACCATAATACTGTCGAACGCGGGGGGTAAGCCGAAAGCTAGTACCTATACATATTTAAAACCCTTAAAAGCAAAACTACTTATTATACCTAGACGCTACCAGCCCTTACCTTATCGCGATTAGAACCCTATTTTAAAGGTTATAGCTGCGCCTGCGGCGCAGCAGCCGTAGTTATAATTAGAGCTTTTAAGCAAAAAGTATCTATTAAGGGTTTAATGTATTAACTAAACCTCTTTAAAAATATTACCTATAAAAATAACAAAATCTTTAAAATAAGGCCTAATAAAAAGTTGTAATTTTTCAATCTTAATTAACGTACTTCTATATAAATTCGAGAAAATCATTAACAATAACTTTTGTAATATATATTAGTTACAAAATCCCTAACGTTATAACTTATATAATTTAACGCAAAATTAAAATATTTACCTTTTAATATAAGTTTAGTTTTAATTAAAACGGATTAATAATTAATAAAAGGAAAAAATGGCTTAAAATTACGATCAGCGTTTAATATAACCATTTACCCCTTTTAGGCTAATATAATAACAATATAACTTTATAAGCTAAAATAATAATATATAAGGTTTAAAATTCCTTATAATAAGTTTTAATATATATTTTTTTCCTAATTAACTAAATATAAATAATATACTTAAAGATTTAAAATAAATATTTTAAACCTTTAAATACTTAGCTTTTTAAAACGAAACGTTTATTTTTATCGGATAACTTTATTGGTTTTTTGCCGATATAAACGTAATTAACCTATATATTAACATTATGTATACGGCCGATATCCTTATAAAAACTTTACGCCGTTAATTTATTTGTTTTATATTAAACGTTATACTTAATAAGTAAGGCCGTATTCCGCGGAAAAAATAAATCGATACGATATATAATCTGGTTTTCGGAGAACTTAATATTTTTTTCATTATTAAAATAAATTTTAAAAAATCTTTAATTATTTAAACTTTTTTTTTAATAATTAATTTAATTATTATTTAAGTTGTATTATTAATTAAGTTAGCGGAAAAATAATAAATTTTTATATTAGTAATTTTATGTTTTGTTTTTATCCTAATATTTACGGATATAAAAAAATTTAATCCAAAAATATTCGATTATATAACTACCGGATAATATAATTATATTATTTTTAATTTTAAATAAATATTAAGCGATAAGTTTTAAATTATTATATTAAATTTTATTTTCGAACGACGATATAATTTAATTGCTATTAACGAAATATATTTATTATCGGAATAAAAAAATTTCCGGCTTACATATACCTATATCCGTAACTTACGTTTTATTTTTTTTTTTTATATATTAATTTATCTATATAATAATTACTAATAATATTATAAAAAGAAAATTACGAAATATAACGGTTTTCGTTAAATTGGCAGTTTTATTAAATATAATTATAAGATAGAAATCCGGTATTTTAATATTAATCGGCTCGAAATCGATATTGTTATTTTTTTTATATCTAAAGGTTAACGTTAAAATTAAACGTATTTAAATTTTTTAATAACGACTATTTCCGAGTTATTAAGTAATAACTTTAAAACTTAATTCGATAATTTACGTATTATTATTAAAATTATTATTTATATTAATAATAAGGCGAAAATTATAAATATCCGTAATTATTTAATTAAAACGTTAAAAAACCGGGGGTATTTACCGAAAATTATAAAAACAATTATTAAGTTTTATAACTTTAAAATATTTTACGGTAATTAAATTCGTATATACGATAAATTAAAAAAACCTAATAGTTTTATCCGTATCGTTATATTTACCGTTATTTTTAAATTAAGTATAAATATCCCGGATATTAATCGAATAATATAATAAAAAATACCGAAAAATTTTTTTATGGAAAATTTATAATAACGATTTAATCAAGCGGTCCATAATTATAAATAACTAAATATAACTAATTATAAATAAGTTATATTATTTATACCTTATTAAGCGTTCGATAAATATAAAATTAAGTTATTTATTACAAAAAAAATTAAAATAACGAAAAAAACCTAGGTTTATCAAGCTAAGAACCGCATTATTTATAAGAATATAAAGGCCGCTGTAAAAATCGACGTAATAAATTCGGATAATAAAAAAAGCGATACGTAATTTATTGCAGATAACCCTAATTAAAATAAAGTAATTATTAAATCTTAATCTTATCCTTTAACTGGTTAAAATATTATTTATATTACCCGTAAATTTCCGAAATGGACTAAAATTAATTTACAAAACCGGATAAAAATAGGGCCTTAATAACATACGTTATTTAACGGCAAATATATATATAAGGCAATTTTAATATATTTAAAAAAAAATAAAACCGTTATATTAGAAAAAAACTTTAATAACTTTATCTTAATTAAACTTTATTGCGATTTATATACGTTTAATTTTATTTATATATCCGAACCTTTAAATTTAAAAATATTTACGTAAAAATCGTTAAAAGCCGGTTTGTTAAAAGGGGTTATTTAAAAAATAATAAAATCCTGATATAAATAAGAAGCGAACAAGTTATTTTTTGTACGGTTATTTCCGCTTGGTAATAAAGGAACAGAATAGATATTTATTTTTATTAAATTTAAATAATCCTTACTTAATACGTTTTTAAAAAAGTTAAACGAAATTTAAGGTTTTTATTTAATTTAAAACGTAGTCGAATTAATTAAAGCGGTTCCCGGATTTGATAAGTAATAGTATTAAAACGTTTTAAAAAACCGCTTTTTATTTACGTTATGGTTAATTTATAAAAAAACCGTATTTATTATTTTACAGAAAATACGGGAAATTTTTCGTAAACGGCGGAATTCGTTTAATCGAAAACAATAGCGTTATATCTTTATACCGTAAACTAATTTATATAAGTTACAGATTATTACCGCGTTATAAATTTAATAAATTTTAGAAAAAATCGTAAAGTTACCGTAAATTACGCCGGGTTTTAATTAAAATATATTATATATAACCGTCCGGTTTAAATTAACAATTAATAATTTAATAATAAACTTAATAATTTAAATATTAACCTAGTACGTAATTTATACGTTTTCGTAATTTAAAATCGTAACCCCGGTTATAACGATATTTATAATTATATACGTAATTTATAATATATTAAACGATTTTAATTAAAAGCCTGCCTTATTTCTATTATTTATATCGTCGGCGTAAAGCCTATTATTTCTTAATATTTTTAATTTGTTAGCCGTGTTTTTATTACCGTATTTATATTTATATAATTCGTTTGCTTTTATATTTTTACCGGAATCGCCGGGGTTATTAAAATATAATAATATATAGCTTAATGTTTTAAATAATATATCGGAAGTTAAATCCGAAATAATAATTTTTATCGAAGTTAAAGAGTTATACGTTAGAAATAAACGGTATTTATCCGATAATAATAATAATAATAAGTTAAAGGTTAGTTACGATATTAGGTTAAAAAATAAAAAACGAAATTTAAAAAGGTTTAATTAAAAGGTATAACAAAAAATCCGTTCGGGTTTAATACGGTATCGCGGTTTTAAGGCGCGATAAATATATATATTTACGTAATATTAATTAAAATTATTAATAATATTATCTATTTATTATATTCGTTATTTTTATTAATTTTTAATACGTTAAATTATGTATAAATATTAATTTTTCTTAATCCAGATTAATTATATATTATAATAAATATATAATAAACTTTTTAAATTAGGAAAATTAAGAAATATATATATTACGCGTTTTAAATTAAAATTTATCGTATTTATTAATAAATATTCCTTTTTAATTTATAATTCTCGATTTATAACGCCGAATTAAAATTTTTTAAATTTTATTTTCCGGTCTTTTTTTTTTAAATTTATTATATTAACTTTTAAAATATTTTTATTTTTTCTAACTTTTAAGGTACTTTAACTTAAGTTAATTAATTAGTATAAAGAATTGATTATATAGGTAAATAAATAATATAAATAATTTTTCGTTAATATTAAAAAAGTTATTTATTCGTTACGTATATAATTATTCCAGCGTTCGTTTTTTTTAAGTATTAATTCGAAATATTTAGGATCCCGGTTTTATAACGGATTTTAATTACAATTTTATTGCGTTTTTTCCGGGAATTTAAAGTTTACCGATATTTCGGGTTGTAATTTTTAAAACTTGATTATCCAAAATAAATAACGCGTAAAAATACAAATTTCCTTTTTTTTAATATTGCTTTTTTTTTATCGGTATAATTAAAATCCCGGGTAAAAATTAAAAGTTTTTTACTTTAAAATTTTATATCCGTATAATAATAATAAAACATTTTAAATAATTATTAAAATTTTCGGAATTAATACCGAATATATTACGGTACTTTTAAATTTAATTTTTATATATAATTATTTAATCGTTAATTAAATAATTATAATTATAAATTTTCTTTTTATTTAATATTATAAAAATAACCTTTATATAATATATATTATATAATATATTACGGTTTTATATTTTTAATTAAAATTACGAAGTTATTATATTTTTAATATTATTTATATTATATAATTATTATTATATATAAATATTCGAAAACGTTAAATAATTTAAATTATACGGGTTTTTAGAGAATAAACGCCGGTTAAATGTATAATATAAAAAATATTTACTTTACGGTTTTAAAAACTTATTATCTAATAATTTATATTTTTTATATTGTCGACTTTATTATTATATTTTAATATAATTAAAAAAACGAATAAAACTTTATATTATTTTATTATTTTTTTTAAATTTAATAAAAACGGGTATTAAAAGCCGTTATTATATATAAATACGTTTTTTATTAACGTTTCGTAAATTATATATATATAACCGAAATTCTCGAATATTTATTAAAATATAATTTTAATATTATTATTAATAAAATATACGTCAAGGTATATATAACGGTAAACAAATTACGTTTTTTAATATAATTTAATAAATTCCGTTTAATTAAAATTTTATAATACCGGAACTTTATCGAATAATTTTAAAACGGTAATTAAAGATAATTTTTTAATTAATATAAGATTTAGAAAAACGGTATATATAACTGAGGTTAACCTAAGGAAATTAATACCGTAATTAATATAAATCGTATTAAAAGTTAAAATAATGATATTTATATTTTTATATATATTTTAATTTTTTATTATATAATTATATAAATTACGGACGTAATTATTATATTTTATCTTATTAAATAATAATAATATTATTATAATAACTATTTAATATTAAATATTATATAAAAATATTAATATATAAGAAACCTAAAAGTAATATATATTTACCGGTTTTATTTTAAATTAATTAAAATTAAAAATAAAAATATAAGATATAAAATATATAAAATAAAATAAAGTTCGTATATTAAATAATATCCAGGTATATTATTAATAATAATATAAAATATAAAAGGATTTATAATATATAAATAAATCTTACAAATAATTAATAAGTTATAAAGAAATCCAAAAATAATATATATAATTAAAATTAAAATATATACGAATTTTAAAATTATGTAATTATAAATATATAAATAATTAAATTTATATCAATTATTAAATATTAACTTAAAGTTAATAATGTTTTTTTTATAACGAAATAATAATATATAAAAAAGGAATTAATAACCGTATATAAATTACATAATATTTTTTTATTACGAATTACTTAATATAATTTATAAAATTCTTTTAATTAAATATATATTAAATAAAACTCTTATAATTATTTAATAACTATTATTACTTACTTTATAGCCATTTTATATACTTTTTTATATTTTACTATATTATAATATTTAAATTTAACTTATTTATAACATAATAATTATTATTAATCCGCTTTTTTTATTATTTAATATTTAAAATCTTTATTATAATATATATTTCTATATATTTATTATAATACGGGATATAAATAATTTTACCGATATGTTTAATAATATATTAAATATAGCTGTTAATAATATTTCAAATAATAAACGTTAAATAAACCCGGTAATCTTTAAACCTCCGGCTAAACAGAAAAAAACTGTTAAATTTGTTAATAATGCCCTTTAAAAATAATTTTATAAATAAGTAATAAAAACCCGATTTTATAAATAGCCGGAACCATTATTAAAATAACCTTAAAAACGGGTAATAAAAGGCCGATTTTATAAATAACCGGAATTATTACTAAAATAACTTTAAAAACGGGTAATAAAAACCTAATTTAAAAAATAACTAAAGTTATTATTAAAACCCGCGGTATGACGTACTTTAGGGTTTCGTCTTAATTAAAACGTTTTCGTATTATTTACATAATATTTAACTGTTTTAAAATATAGGATATTTTTTACGGAAAATATACATTATACGTAACCGATTTTAAATATTAAGTATATATTATAAAATTATATTAATATAAGGAAAAATAAAAAAACTATAAGTATTTTACGTTTTAGCATTAATAAAAATGTATATTAATTAAGAAAATCTTACGATTAATTAAGATTTACAAGTTTAACGGTATTACGAAAGGTTTATATTATAAATGGAACTTTTTATTATATAAAAACGCGGTATTTATATAAGTACTAAATACTAATAATATAATTCGGAATATTTTAAACAGTAATAACCGGTAAAATAAGATTTATATTATAGCGGATTATACCGGCTTTATAAGTTATTAAATTACTAAATTAATTACGGTTTTCGTAATTTAACGAAAAAAATATATAAACCGAATACCTTATAAATGATACGAAAAAAGGTTTATAACTTTATAAACCGGGCCGATTAGTTAAAAAATATATATTATATAACCGTTTTATAAATATTATAGTTTATAAAATTATACGGGTAATAAATATGCAAATTATATATAAAAACGCGGCGAAGAATGTTTATACGTAATTTTTAAATATTTAGCATTATTATATAATCCGAATAAAGATTTTTAAAGGGATTTAAATATAAATATTACGTTTAAAATAAATAAAATTTTAAGTTCCGAAAATATAAAAGGAGTTATTAATATATAAATTACGATAATACGCAAAAAAAGGCAAAATAAAACGAAAAAATCTTAGTAAATACGTAAAAACGTTAATGAATAAATTAATTACAGATAAGATATATAAATTAATACGAAATTATACGATATATTTAATTATAAATAATACGATATTATTAATACGTTAATTTATTTTAATATAAAAGATTTATATAATATTATTACAAATAAAATATACGAATAAAATATAACTAATTAAGATTATATAATATATTTAGTTATATTAGTATTAAAAATATAGCAAAATCCTTATATTAATTTTAATAAAATATAAAAATAATAAAAAAATAAAAAATTATAATAACAATTCGTTTTTATCTAATAAATCTTTATTTTACTTATTTAACGACGATAACGATAAAAACGGACCGCCTTAATTAAAACCGTTTATTAAATTATCTATAATTTATATTATAAGATTATAATTTTCTTTTATATATAAAATATTATAATTATCCGAAACCAAATTATCTTTAATAAATTTAATATTAAATATTTTTTAAATAATTATATTAAAGCCGTTTATAAGTTAATTTTCGTTTTTTACCGTATTTAATTAATTAAGTTTATTTTCGTTATTAATAATAAGTACGGTATTATTAAAATCGATAAACTTAATTTTTATAACTTTACGGCCGGTAATTAAAATATTTTCGGATTTTTAATTTTTTTTTTAATCCGAAATAAATATTTTTTAATAAATTAAAAATTATAAAGTAAAAAGTAAATATATTTAAGGATTTCGTTACGAAAATTTTAAATAACGTAACGTTTATTTTGTAAAAAAATATAACGGATATAAAATTTGCGTTATAAAAAAACGCGGTATTTAATTAAAAACGAATTTCGGAAAAATATAATATTAATATTATATATATTATTTTTCGATCGGTAGAAATTATTAGCAAATTATAAATTATAATATTTGCCTTTTTAATTAAGTATTTTTTATATTTTGTCTTTAAATTTTATCGGAATTAAATTTAATATTAAAATTAAATTAATAAATATTTAATTTAATATTATAAAACGTAATATTTAATCGAAATAAAATATTTTTTTAC
Source organism: Monosporascus sp. CRB-8-3 (assembly GCA_004155055.1). Classification (NCBI taxonomy): domain Eukaryota; kingdom Fungi; phylum Ascomycota; class Sordariomycetes; order Xylariales; genus Monosporascus; species Monosporascus sp. CRB-8-3. Next base: position 63,115 of record QJNZ01002381.1, read on the forward strand.
AGTAATTATATTAACCGGTTTTATAAAAAAGGAATAATAATATCGGTATTAATTATTTAATATAATTAACGTTATTATATTATATAATATACGAAAAATATAAATAAATTTAAGTTTTTTAAAAAAAACGGTAATAATTTTAAAATTTTTTATTAATAAAAACGGTATCGATTAACGGTTAATTATTATTTTTAATAGGGTTAAAAAAGTTATTATTTTACGGAATATTATCCGTATTAAAAATATTTCCGGTTTTACGGTTATTTAATAAAAGGGTTTTATTCGGTATATTTTAATTAAAATTATGTTATTTAAAAAATAATATAAATAAATTATATTTTTTAATTAAAAAACGAAATATTTATAAATAATTTGTTAAATTATTTATATTACTAAGTAATATATTATTAAAAAATAACAATAGAAAATTTTTGTTAAAAAAATCCTTATTTATTAATACGATTTAATTAAAATCCCGTAATATTTTTTTTATTTATTTAACGTAATTAAAATATTTAAAAATTATATTATACGCGATAATTTCGAACTTAATAATAGTTAACAGGGAATATATATATTTTATAAATTTAGTAAATTATGTTGTTGAAAAAAATTTCTCGATTAAGGTATTTTTAATAATTCCGTATACGTTAGACGTTTTTGTTATAAGTGGTTTATATTAAATACGTAATTTTTGCAAAACTAACGCGAATATACGAATATTATATATATAAAAAATAAAAGGTTCGAGAAAGTAGAATTTCGGCGATTTTTAATATAATTGCATTATTTTATTTAAAAATTAACGATTCGTTTTTAAAATTATTTACGTTTTATACGTTCCGGATATATTATCGGGTTAATAAATACGTATAAATATAAGTAAGAAATTTATTTATATATGGAATAAGGTAGGAATAAAAAGGAATTACTATTTTTTATTATACGGATCGGTAGTTTTAACTTAATTAATTTGTATTTTCCGGATATAATTAATTATTTTTTAATTTTTATAAATAAGATAAAAACGTTTCGAAAACCGAAAAAAAAAAATTTTTTTAAATTTATATATTACCTGGAAAATTTTTCGATAAACGTTATAGGTACCGTTAATAATGCCTTTATTTTTATTAACTGTATTTAACCAAATCGAACGGCGTTTATTATACGGTATACGTTTTAATTAAAAAAACCGGGGAACTTTTGTTTATTATTTTTATAAAACGTATTAATAAAAATAAAAAATACAGTTCGGATAATATTAATAATAAATTAATAAAAAGTATTAAATAATATTAAATGTTATTATAACGTTTCGTAAAATTATTTTGTTTTATAATATTAATTAAAACGGAATATAAATTATTTTAACTTTTTTTTAGGGATATAATTATAATAACAAGTAAAGGCGGTAATAAGGTTCCGTATAATAAAATTATGTTAAAATGTTATATTATAAATATAATTTTAAATATTAAAGTTATCGTATTAAAATACGGTATCGTTTTATTATATTTAGTTAATAAACGAAGTTTGTTTTAATTAATATTATATTATTATAAAGGATACGATACGGTTATTTTAATTTTTTTTGATAACCGGTTTATATTATTATTTAACGTAATATAACTTTTATAGATATTTAGATTTTTTAATATATTGATTTTATTTTGTAATATATTCGAAGATAATAAAAACTTGCTTAATAAATGGGATAGGTAATTGCCGTTAATTTTAGAAACGATTTTAATTATAATAGTTAAAATTATAAAGAAAGGATACGTAGGAATATCCGGATTATTATTGTTACGAAACCGCTTTATTTTCCGTTTCATATTATATGATTGTTATTTTTTTTTTAGGTATATAATTACCTGGTTTAAAAGTTTAAATTAGTTAAGAGTTAGCGTTTTTATAAATTGTTAACTTTCGTTTAAAGTAATATAAATCGTATTAATATTAAGCGATAAATTTTCCGGTAAACGGCGGAATTCCGGGTTTTTTGCGAAAGTTATAAATTTATTATGTAAAATATCGTAATATTTTCGTATAAAAAAATTTTAATTAATAGGAGTTATAAATTTTTACCAATTTTCGTATGTTAATAGTTTATTACGTATTCGTTTTTTTTTAATACGTTAATTAACCGGCTGATTTAAATGGTTAAATTATATAGTTAGCTTATATTATTATAAAGAATTTAATTACGAATAAAGTTTTTAAACGTTATATTAATTCCTTTATGTTAATACCAGAAATTTAATGTACGCGTATGTATATTTTGTTTTAAGGGTGTAGCTTTATAAAATTAAGAGAATTTGGATTTGTCGTATTCCGAAAAAGGGGATAATAACGTAATAAGTTCGGGTTATAAATAATAAATATGTTAAGGTTTAGGAATAGTAAACGGGTTTTGATTAGAATTAGAAAGGTTTTGATAATAAGTTATGATTAAAGTAATCGTATAAATATATATATAATTATAGGAAACGTTTTGTTATTAAGTTATTATTGATTTTCGTTTTTTTAAAGAAATAAATCTGTTAAATAAAAGCGTTTTCGTATAATTATTATTTAGGCCTTGCTGGTTCGATAAGGGAAGTTGGGATTTGATTAGTTGATATTTAACGTTGTGAAACGGTATTTAAGTAACTTTAAAGAAATTTGAAAACGAGCCAGGGAGGCCTGAGCTAGCTGAGGTAAATTATAAATACGTTTTGCCGTTACCGCTGCCGCCTGTAAAGCATTAGCGTTTTAACAAAGACCGTAATAAGGTAAAATTCGAGGAATTTTATTAATATAATAATGTTATGTTTATATCGCAATGCTGGTGTTAAGGTTATAATATGACAATATTCTTAATTAAACGTTATTTTAAATGTGATTTTAGGCCTAATTAATAAGGGGTGGTATTGCATATATTATCGGAAATATTTATGGGGCGACAGCTGTTATATGTAGGTTATAGCCCGTTTAGAAAAATTAATATAGCCCGAATAGTAACGCTCCTTTTAAAACATTTTAAGCGACCTTTTTTTTTATAGTTATATCCTTTTTTTATACCTTATATTTTATTAATACGTATTTTCGTAATGAAAAATCGTAAAATTAAACGGATTTTCATTTTATTATCTATAATTAATTAGGAGTAAAATTAGTTATAAAATTCTTTTAAAAAAAGTCTATATTATTAAGTTATTTAAAGAGAAGCGATAAGTGTTATAAGGTGATTAAAATAGTAGTGGGTCGGTAGTAGGTGTAAAAAAAGTAATATATGGCTCTTATATAAAAAACTAGAGATTTATTATTTCTGTAGTGGCCTTATTTTTTATACCTGTTACCACCTGCTATACCGCCGCTACCTCGTAATATAATTATATATAGCCGTAACTACAGCTGCAATTATAATTGCAATTATAACTCCTTAATTTTCTTTGATTTTTTCAATGTTTCGCAATAGTAATAACAATAACAATAATACCGTTAATAGTATTTATAGCTTTATTGGCGCCCGCGCCGTTTAAAGTATTTAGGGTGGCGATAACTTTAACCGCTACGGCTGCCCTGGATTTTAAATGCCGTCAGCAAGAACTTGTTGCTGCGTACCGTTCTTAATACGTAATAGGTTATTTCGAGCTGGAGCCAGGCGTATAGGTACTTAACTTAACTGTAACTGATACGATTAACGATAATTAGCTGCTATATAGGGTTGCAAAGATATTGGAACGTTTTAAAATGCGTTAATTTTAGGAAATATTGTTATAATATAGCTGAAATTTATTGTAAGTTTTATTAATAAATATGTACATTGATAAATTAATTAAAAATAGGGGTATTTCATATAAGGGCGTTTTTGAGGGAAGACTAGGTACGAACTGGCGGGTATGCCAGGTGTATGCCAGGTGGAAGTGGGGCCACTGTAGAAATAGCAAATCTCAAAAGCTAATGTGCGAATAGCACAACTTATATGAAGGGCCTAGAGTACCAGATGAGCAGCAATGAGCAGTGGAGTAAGACTACGCGTCGGTACAACTAAATGTATAGACTTAGCAAGAATAGATAGAAGCATAACGAGCGTTACAGAGATTAAGCTCAGGCAAGATGCCCAAAGAATTGTGTGAGCGGTTTACTGAACGTGCTAGGTACTAGCACAACCTGCTCGCCACAGCCACCAAAGGTAACATCTCGACTCGTGGAGCGAGTGATGTAAATACTTGCGCTCTTTCCGGACAGGTACTTTGCGAAGTGCATCGGCAACTACTTGGACATGTACTTGCGTTGGGCCTGAGTAGTATTGTTCAAACGTGATACTGGCGCTTTTGATCATAGTCGATAGTCAGATAGCTGTAGATCTTGACACTCCGACACTCTGAGGCGGTACACAATCAGTGCGCAGGAAAGTCCGAAGCTCTGTCTACACAGGATGATAGGCTGGATAGTAGTAGGCGCATTAAACATTCATGCGCTGCAATCAGCATTGTGCGACCCTACCAGATGATTTCAAACTCGAGGGGTTGTCTACCATGCGTCACCAAGTCAGCCCGACCGACGGCCGGGGCTTTGTTCCTGTCTCCCCGCTTGCCCGACTCTGGCTTATCCCGATTATTTTTGGCGATTCGTTTCGGCTATCCTGTTCCGGAAAAGGACTAAACCACCTTTCAGCTCCCTTCTTTCGGCATACTGTCTGGGTTGAATTGTCGGTCTTCACCTCTTGCGAGGTGCTGTCCGATGCATGTTGGTGATGCATGTTGGTGATGGCTTTGTAGCATAAAGCTAGGGTTCGGGAATTTTAATTAAATAATACTTAATTTAATCCAGTCTCGTCAAATTATATTTAATCTAGTCTTTGTTAAATAACGATAATAGTTACATAATAGATTTAAGCCCAATATAGCAGTCAGCTGATAAAGTTAAGCCTAACTGGGCAGTTAAGTAAGGATTTTATGAATTTAATACTGAATTTGTATATTTGGGCTGGAGTGGGGCCGGTCCCCGATTGGGTTAAAAATTTAATAGCAGCCCCCATTATCCAACTTCCCCGGCCCCCTATATGAAGCACCGCCAGGCATACACCTTCTCCCCAGCACCCACTTGCAAAGTCAATCTACCAGCTATCCACCATCATCACAATCACCGTAATGGCCAATCCGCTCATTAGTAATCACCATGGCAAGAACGGCAAGTACACTCAGGCCTTCTTGGAGCAGAATGGGCCCGGAGACGCTCGACCTACAGCTCTTGACATTCTCAAGGACAACGACCGGATCGGTACCATGAAGGACAAGGTGAGCATTGCTGCTGCTGAAAACTGGAACTGGAATTGATCATAACCAGGTCTTTCTTCTCACCGGGTCCTCTGGAGGAATTGGCATTGAAACTGGTCGTGCGCTCGCCGCAACTGGTGGTAAAGTGTATCTGGGCGTTCGTGACTTGGAGAAGGGAAAGCAAGCTCTGAAAGAGATCCTCGAACCCGGTCGTGTGGAGCTGCTTGAGCTGGACATTGGCTCAATGGAAAGCGTCCGCACCGCGGCCAAGACCTTTCTGTCCAAGTCGACCCGGCTCAATGTCTTAGTCAACAATGCGGGGATCATGGCATGCCCAGAGGCGAAGACAGCGGATGGCTTCGAGTCGCAGCTTACAATCAACTATCTCGGCCACTTCCTTCTCTACAAGCTACTCGAGCAGACGCTCTTGTCCAGTTCCACGCCCGAGTTCCAATCCCGCGTCGTCAACGTCTCTTCCGCTGGCCATCACATGAGCTCCGTTGTCCTCGACAACATTAACCTTGATGGTGAGTACGAGGCGTGGAAGGCATACGGCAATGCCAAGACAGCTTGTATTTGGATGACGAACGAGATCGAGCGCCGATACGGTTCCAGGGGTCTGCACGGCCTCTCGTTGATGCCTGGCGGTATTGCCACAGGCCTACAGCGCCACGTCGACCCGGAAACGTTGAAGCAGTGGGGTTCGAGTGAGCCTGCGAAAAAGTATGGCAAGAGCCCGGCTCAGGGCGCTGCCACGACCATGACGGCTGCATTCGGTAAGGAATGGGAAGGCAAGGGTGGTGTCTATCTGGAGGATTGCCAGGAAGCTGGCCCGATCCCCGAGGGTGGTACACTGGCGGTCGGTGTTGCACCACACGCCTTCGATCCGGAGGGCGAGAAGAAGTTGTGGGCTTTGTCTCTCAAGATGTTGAACTTGTCAGAGTAGGGCGCAGGAGGCACATCTATTGAGGAGGTTTTTGAGGTTGATGGAGGTGGGAGAAGAGGTATTGTAGCACCGGATGAAGAGAAGAGGACAGGAAGATGCGGTATTGGCGTGGTGTGATGTTGATGCACGCATACAGATACAGATGAGGCTGATAATAAGGAAGGCTTAGGCAACGGCACCTACTGAGCGAGCCTGTGGGCCACACTGCGTTTCTGCCGCAGTACTGTATTTAGAGTGCCACGTTTTCCGGTTCTGTCCACGTTCCCACGTTCCGTCCCTGGCGTATCTGCGTTTTGTTCTGCGTTTCGCCTCTACATCGTAGTATTTGCTATATCCTGCATCGAGGTCGAAATGTTCAGAGATACCAGACATTGATAGCACAGTTTTCTTCTACGTTTTCTGTTCTAGCTCTGGCGATTTCAAAGAATCACAATCGCAGTATTCAGGACTTTGATTCAGCGTGTCAGGCCCAACTAAGCTTCTCAACATCAAAGATAATAGCAAGTTGATCTTTGCCTCCGCAAAGCAATCACAAATTACCAGCGCAGGCGGTAGCACAGCTAAGCTCGAATGGACGGCAGTCAACAAGCCATTGCCGGTGCCAAGTGCTGCACCACCTAAGAGCCCGGATATTCTGCCTAAACTGCCAGACTATTGGAGAATTGAAATGTCAAAAAGACTGAACGAAGTTGTTGAAGTCGTTGTTCGTAAGACTGAGAAAAACGGGATGGAAAAAGTACGTGCAAGTTCGAGTGTCGTCACTAAAATTCTCGAACTTGGATACCGCGCAAAGCCAGAAAAGTCCCTCTGGCGCCTGAAGCCCGGAGAATGGCTTAATGACGAGATTATCAATGCATATCTTGAACTCCTTCAGAGGTCTATCGCATCTCCGAGTCATAGAATCGCAAATTCCTTTGTCATGGCGATGAAACTCGATCGGCCGTACAAATAATTTATAAAGCTCCTTGACACCAGTACATATATAATATATCTACCAGTTAATTGAAAAGATTATCATTAGTGTTTCGCTGTTATAATATCAAAAAGCAAGGAGGATGCTTTGTGTTAGACCTATTATAATAGTCTTGGCGGTGAAGCTCCAGAGGCTTTATTAAACTGGATTCAACTTTAGTTCCGTAACAAAAGGATAAAGGAACTAACGGCCTCACTTAATCTAAAACAGAAGAATAGCACAGACTGGGCCTTTTTGTCCTAATAGGCATTCGTCTCTTAACTTCTAGGCGGCCATATCTCACCCAGCCCGAGAGCAATACTTTACTTCTATCGTTCAGGGAAAGGGTCTTGGCCGAACTCCTAGCTTTAAGTCTCGACCCTTCGGACAGCTAATATCGAGAGCTCGAACTGAAAAAGACAAACGCTAAAGCAACCCTTCCGCAAGTTACTAAGGACAGTAACAGTGACGACAGTGATTGCGTGATGTTACTGCGAATCCAGATAACTATCATTATAATAATCAGCCAGAGTTATTTGTATCGCAATCCACGGTTTCTTATTCTAGTTGTTTTAAAGGAGACGAAGAAAAAAGTCCTGAATATATCGCTTCTGTATTCGTAAGGGAGGCAACGATGCTTAGTACGTTAAGAAATGCCGTAATAATAAAACGCGCCATATAAAAACAACGGCAGAACTTAGTAATAAAAAACCTAAAGCTTTTAAAGTTGTAGCTTATGATTAAAACAAAGAAACGGGTTATGAAATAACGATACAATTATTACGAGTTTTCTAGCTAATTCTGAGCGGTGATAAAGGATTCTAATAGCAGCCTATACGAACGTGGCCTAGTTCTTAAGGCTATTATCTCGGGGGTGGTGGATAAACTTAAGATTACCTATTAAGTTACCTGGAAATATATTTTAAAACGGGCAAGGAGAGTATTAGTTTGGACTGAATTAATTGATATATTTAAGGACGATTTGAAGCACCTTAGTGTTATGTTGTACGCCGTCTTAAACACGACATATAGGTTAGAGGTACTAAGGGCTTAAACGACAACGGCTTAGGGGACTAATGGCTTAATAATAACGTATATATCAGTATATATAATAAAACTGGGGACTTATAATATAACATTCGTATTTACTTTAAAATCTAAACTTAAAGAAGTTATTGCCTTTTTAACTAACGTTATTTATATGTATAAATGGTAATATTATAACTTTTCTAAGTTAACGTTAAAGTTTTTTTTTATAATTACTTTAGCCATTTTACGATAATTTCGTAATGTTAATTTTTTTTAAAAAGGTGGGTTTGTTTTAATTTAACGTTTCCGCCGTTCGGGAAAAAAATAACGAAAATTCCGTATTCGTATTTCCGGATTTTGGTTTTTTTTATAATGATATAGGCGGAAAAATTATTGTTAAAAATTCGTTACTATTATTATCTTTTTTAAAGGAGTTAAAATTTAATTTAATATTTAATTCACTTAGTTAAAGGTTAAAAAAGCGTTTTACGAAAAAATTTAAAAAAATTTATAAAAAGTTTCGTAAAAACGTAACGTTTAAAAGAAACTGAAAAGAGGAAATTACGTTTACGGGGTTTAGATTTTCGAATACGATAAAACGTTGAATTTATTAAAGTTTTTATAAAATTTTTTTTTCTTTATATAATAAAGAATAAATTCGTAATTAAACGCTTTGCCGTTTTAAAGCCCGTATACGAAAACTTCGCCGTTAATATATGGTTATATATTAGAAATTAGTTATAAAAAAGGGATACGATAAAAGCGAAATATATATATATAAAAACAAAACGGTAAATGTAATATTTAGCGGCAATTTTATCCGAAATAAGCCGTAATAAAGAAATTGAAAAAGGTATCTTTTTTTTACCCGAAAAAAAATAAAAAATTATTTTAAAGAAAAATTTTAACGCGGCTTGGTTTCGTAAGGAATTTTTTGCGAATAAGGATTTATATTATACAGTTTTCGTTAAAAAAACGGTTACGGAAAAATTTATTAAAAAAGTTAATAATAAATCCGATTTACTTAATAAAAGTAACGTTAATAATAAAAGCATAATTGTTACGACCCAACAAAGGGGAGGTCTCGAAAACAGTCCCAGTAAACCGAAACAGGACCTAAATAAATTAAGTTACGTAATCGAAAATACTTAGTGGAAATAAAGCTAAGTACCGGTAAATACGATAAAACATCCCTTATTTCTATTTAATAACGGTTAAACTAAATAATAATAAACTATAATAATTTAAAAAGAATATATACGTTTATGAATTCCATGATTTAAATAATATTAATTTATAATATAACTTAATTACTTAAACTATTTTTAATATTACTAAACGTAATTAAATTATTTTTATTGCTTAAATCCCGTAATACGATTGTTAACATAAACCGTACGACTTAGTTTAATAGTTAGTTAATTAATTTAGCCGTTATACGTTATAAGCTTTTATTTAATAATAATACCAAACTTTAAACAATTCCGTTAACACTATATTTACTAACTAACAAACCGAGAAAAAAACTGTTTACGAAATTCCGAAGAAATCTATAAGTTCTATTAATAAAAAAAAGCGCTCCCGTTTTTTAGCAAAAAAAATCCTAGAAAAACTTAACGTTATTACGAATTGCGTTACTTAACTTAAAAAGGAAAAAAGCAACCTTACCGTTTTATTCCAAACCGCTTACGAACGCCTCGAAAAAAAGGGTAAAAAAAAAACGGAAAAAAGGGCCAGGGAAGCTTTTTCCTGCGGCAAGAGTTTTTAAACAATCTAGATAACGAATATTAAAAAACCTGAAAAGGTTTTAAAACCACTTAGGCTCGAACCGTTTAACGGAACCTTTACCAAGTTATAGCTATTCCTAACTCAGTATCAAACATACTTCGGATATTTCCTTATCAGGCTCGCCATTTTTACGGCATAAATGGAACTTATAGCAAAGTTACTAACCGGTAACGCGGCTGCATAATTCGAATTAACATTTCGGAAATACGTTATTTTTTCCTTTATATAACAAAGTCCAAAAGTCCGGATAGTATATAATAATTACGAGAAATTTAAGGATATTTTAAAAAAAACTTTCGAAATAGTGGACGAAACAACTAAGGCAGAAATTCAAATCGAAAAATTACGTTAAAAAAAAACCACCTTAATTTACGGTAACATATTTATCCAGTTAACATTTAAAATCGAATAGGAATAAAAGGCTTTTATAGTTAAATTTTTTAACGGTTTAAAGAAAAAAGTTTAAAAGGAACTATTTAAAAAGAATCGACCTAAAAATCTGGTTATTTATATTGTAATAGCGGGTAAGATTGATAATCGGCAATATGCTTAAAAAACGCGATATTTCAAAACGCGATAAAATAACTGGCCCAAGTATATAGCAAGTATTCTACGGTACGTTAATATATTTTACGGTATTAAATCGCGCCTTATAGAAATTAGGACGGTTGAACGATAGAAACGGATCCCGTTTAAGTGTTATAATTATGGCAAAATAAAACATAATGCCTTTTAATATAAAACATTTAAAAAGTTCCGAAAATATAATTAAGTTCCCGTACCCGAAAAATAATAACAAAATGATAAAAAAAATAATAAGAAATTAGTTAATATAATTTAACCCAGAAGTAACCGTTAATTGCGGTATATAGTAACATAATAATATAAGAATTATCTAGAATAAAGAAGTTTTATTAAAGAAAAGTTATTCGTTTAGTTTTAACAAGAGAAGTAACGATAAAAATAAAGTTAACGGGTTTTATAAGAGTAGTTATAAAAATATGACGAATAAAATAGGGACCTTTATTAAAGAGAAGTAAAACGATATATAAAAATCTATACCGTTTATTATAGCAAACCTAGATATTAGTTTTATAAAAAATAAAAGAAAGAAATTTATTAACGTATAACTTAGATGTACGAGGAAGGATTCGATTTTAAGAAATAAAAAAAAGTTAATTAAAACGATTAATAATAGTATTAATATTTATAATTATTTGCGGAGGTAGATAAAATTAATTAATAAATGTTTTTATAAAGCTAGTTATTTAAAGAGTTATGTTTACAGGGAAATCCTTTTTGTTATTACGGATGGTGCGATTATTAAATAGAAAAAAAGTTAATTTAAAAGATAATAAAGAAATGTTGTTAACGAGTTATTACTAACTTAGGTATTTAATTAACTTTTACTATAGACCCGAAAAATAAAAAGGTAATTAAAAAAGAAATTAAGAGTTTCGTTAAGGGAGATTAGTAGGATATAAAAAACGAGGAAAAATATAATACCTAATAGAAAAAAAAAATCCCTAATTAATATTACTAGATAAGGGAACGATTAATACCTTTGCTGAATAAATTTAAAAGTAACGGACCTTACGGTAACAATTTAATCAGCTATAAGAATAAGTAACGTAAATGGAGAGATAATTAGAAGAACTTAGAATACAAAACAACCGAAATACGGAGATTTTACGAAAGCTCCTATAGACCCTAAAAGATTAACGCCACCTGTAGAGGAGTCGTAGGTGAACGAAAGAAAAGAAATTAGATTATAGCATTTTAAAAAGGCTTTAAAAGCAATGATTAAAATCATAGGTAATGATGTTATTACGGTACGAGTACGAATTAAAAAAAATTGGTATACCGTAATAATGGATTACAGAGCAATTATTATGAATTATATTAATCCGGAAATAATAAATTAATTAAATCTATTATAAAAGGAAAAAAGATATCCTCATAAGGTTGAGAATACCAAAGGTTAAAGATTTGCCTATAATAACGGATAGGTTAAACGCGAGATTAATTACTTTAAAACTCTCGTCGAAAGAGGGAAGTAAACTATTAATTTTGATATTATTTTATTAATCGGATACGATATGATTTTTAAAAAGGTATGGTTGCCTTAATATAAGCCTTTAATTAATTATAAAATTAATTAGGTAAATTTCCGTTTATTTTCCAGTATAAAGAAAAACGAAAAACATTTAAGATTTTAATATTTAATTAATAAAGACGATAAGTGCAGTTATAAGGACACGATAAAAACCTTATTATTTAAGATAATAAGATATATTAAGTATAAAGGGCATAATAAAAAAATACAGCATATTATCGCAAACCTTAAAGTACGATTTCGACAGATAAATAACGATTTATAAATATAGCCCAAAAAACTACCAGAATAAATAGCAAAGGTATTACCATAATATTATAAATATAAAAACCTTTTTTGAAAAAAACGCGATACGAAATTATTATAATATAATAAATAAAATTACGAAATAATTTTTAAAGGTAGCAAAATAATTCCTTTTTATTTTATTTATAATTTAAATAAAGCTGAGTTATATATTTTTCGGGATTACTTAGAAGATAAGTTATAAAAAAGATATATACGACGCTTTAAATTATTAGCAAAATACCTAATATATTTCGTTTTACGAAAAACCGGAAAATTATAACTTATTATTAATTACTCATAACTTAACGATACTACTATTAAGAACAAAATACCGTTACTTTTAATTACCGAAATTAAAAATTAATTTCGAAATGTTAAATAATTTTCGGCTTTAAATTTACGAAAAAAATATAAGCAAGTTCGAATTAAACTAGGAAACGAATAAAAAATAACCTTTAAAACAAAATACGGATTATTCGAATATCTTGTCATACCTTTCAAACTTACGGACGTACCAATAACTTTTTAACGGATAATTAATTATATATTTCGAAAATATTTTAATATTTTTATTATATATTACTTCGACGACATCCTTATTTACTTAAAGATAAAAAAGGAATATATAAAACACGTTTACAAAATCCTATAAGCTTTACAAAACGTTAAATTTTTAATTCCCGCCGAAAAAGATATTTTTTACATTTAGGAAATTAAATATTTAAAATATATTATTACCCCAAAATACATTAAAATAAACCCCCAAAATATTAAAGCAATTAAAAACAAGAAAATGCCTACTAATATCACTAAAATATAAGCATTCCTTAAATTTGCCAACTACTATCGACGATTTATACAACATTTCAGCAAAATCGCAATGCTATTAATAAAACTTACTAAGAAAGATCGACGCTTTATATAAGCCCCAGCTATATAAAAAACCTTTTAACAGCTTAAAAACGCTCTTACCAACAAACCTATCTTAATAATATACAACCTAAACAAGCCAGTAAAGCTTAAAACCGATATCTCGGACTCTGCTCTAAAAACAATAATTTATTAAGAAAACGATAAAAAAAGAGTATACCTTAGTACTTTTTACTTTTACAAATTGTATAATATTAAATTAAATTACTCCATTTATAATAAAAAATTCCTAACCATTATTAAAACCTTTAAAAATTTTAAGCATTATCTTAAAAAAAATATTAAATAAAAGTATATATAAACCATAAAAATATTTTTTATTTTATAACTACTAAAAAGTTAGTTCAACGATAAATACGCTATACGGAATACCTTTTAAAATTTAATTACGTCATTATCTATCGTAAAGGATTAAACAATAATAAAATAAATACTTTTAATAAATAACTAAACTTAAAAAACCCTAAGATAAATATATAACAAACTATCTTTAATCGAACACTAAAAAAACATTTATAACAACGACATATTAATACCATCAAAATATTTATACCAGATATATATCAAAAAATACAGCGATACCATAATAATCTACCTAAAAATCAAAAAACAGATAAAATTTACGTATTAAAAAAACATCAAGAAAATTTAACACGAAAAATATACAAATATTAATAATACGGATATCTAGAAATCCATAAAACCTTAAAACGGTTATAACAAACATACTACTCTCCTAAAATAAAATTAACCGTATAAAAAGTTATATAACAATACGATATCTACGCTAAAATAAAAACTAAACGATATAAACCATACGGAAAATTATAACTATTACTAGTTACCGAATAACCGTAAAATTTAGTTACGTTTAACTTTATTACAAAACTTCCATTATTAAAAAACCTAATTACAAGTATACATTATAACAACATTTTTATAATCGTTAACCGATTTACAAAATTCTCCTATTTTTTACCTTATAACGAAAACATAAATACTAAACAAATAATATTTTTTTTTTAATATATATATAATATATACGGATTACAAATAAAAGTTATTTTAAACAAAAGTACAACTTTTATATCGAAATTTTAATAAAATTTAATAATATAACTTAGTTTAAATTATAAATTATTAAGCGTTTCTAAACTACAAACAAATAAGCAAACGGAAAAAATTAACGAAACGCTAAAAACACACTTACGATATTATGTTAATTATAAAGAAAATAATTAAATTAAAAAGTTACTTATAGTACAACTGGCTTATAACACCAATTATTACGATAATATTAAAACGATTTTAACAACTGCTAACTTTAATATCATTTTAAAAACTTACAAAAAATACGAAAAAAAAATAATTAATATTAAAATAATTTTTACCTTAAAACAACTTAAAAAACTACACTAAAAAATAAAAACGGAACTTTAATTCGTACGTAAGCAAATAAATAAATATTATAAAAAAAAGAAATTAAAAAACCTAATTGTCTCGGAAAAAAAGATGGTTTATTTAGTTACCAAAAATATCAAAATTAAATGTCTAAATTAAAAACTCGATTTTAAATATATTAAACTATACAAATCTCCCTAGAGGAGACGTAACCGTGGAACCAAATTAAACAAATGGATAGATTATGTTATCGGTTACTAAGCTTTACCAAACCCCAACCTTACAGCCCCTATCGACGACCATTCTTAACGGAATTCTGGACGGTTTTCGTAATCCGGAGCAGCCGGACAAATTATCGTTCGTAATTTTCTTTGTATCGATTTAAAAGTTAAACTTTAACGTTTTTAAATCCGTTATCGTTATTTTCCAGTTTTGCCAGCAATTTTTCTATAAGCTGGATATTTTTTGATATAAGTTTACGCAAAAACCGATTATTTCTGCCGTTTTAAATTAAATCGTATCCGAAAATTAAAAATAAAACCTGATTTTTTTCGGATAAATTATTAATATCGACGGAAATATCGATATATTTTGTTCGGCCGATTATTTTATTTAGGTCGGGTAATTTAATTAAAACCGTTTCCGTTAAAATTCCGGAAGTACGGAATATTAGGACTTTATATTCGGATTTAGCCGGTATGTTTTGGTTATTTTAATTAATAAGGGTTTAAAAAGGTGCCTTAAAATTAATCGAGGTTAAAAAAGTCGTAAGACTGGCGAAGGGTCGCAAAGCAGCTATCTTATACGGACTTAAGGTTTACCGCGAAAAGCTTAACATCTCCTAAGTCATTAAAATTCCCCTTGCCAAACCGTAAAGCCAGAAGGCATAAGGTTTATCAGGGTCGAAGCTTGTCGACATTACGCAACAATCGGCTTCGGAATAAGGCTTTTCGTAACCAAGGTATAATCTATCGTTACCGTAAAAACCATTAATAATTATCGTATTCGAAAATACTGGGTAAAGTATTTATCGTATTAATTATTGGTATAATTACTTTATATCTTTGGCTCAGCCTGGATAATACGGCTTGAACCTAACGACCTTGCATTAAACTATATAAAATTATCAAAAAAATCTCGGAAAATAATTACTAATTAAAATTACTACCTAAAGGTAAACTCCATTTAATCTTTTATATTTCCTTACTCGAATTAATAGCAAACACTATCAAAGTTAACACTAAATACAAAAAGAAAAAAAAAAAAACACGCCAGTTTATAAAATAAAAAGAAATTTCGATATACGACAAAAAAAGGACTTACCCAGTATTTAATTAAATAAAAAAGCTATCTAAACTCCAAAAATACTTAGGAACTCGTTAAGACCCTTATTAACGTTCAGCGCCTGTTAAAAAACTTTTACTAATAACGCCAGAACCATTAAAATTAAAAACGCCCCAATTTACGCCGTTTAAAAACGGCCGGTTAATTATCTTAGGGATAAACCAATTATCCAAACCAAAGGCTTAAGTAGCAACTAAGGCGTTCGCCGCCTTTAACCGCTTTTATTCCTCTAATTTTTCCAAAGACTACAGCTCCCGTTATACCATTTTCACACCTTTAAAACGAAAAAAAACCTTCTGCTTACGTAACCGGATTAATTACGTAATAACCTTATTTATTTCTTACTAATAACGTTTTTAAAACTTTAAAAAACATTCCTCCGTAAACACTTCTTCTCTTTCTAGCCGTTAATTTTCCGCACAAATATTTTCTAAAAACAAAAAAAAAACGCCACTTTCGTCGCAAGCATAACTACATTAAACGGAAACCTTACATTTAAAAACATTTTCCATCATTTTCGTATTTCTAATTTCTACTAAAATACAAAAAATAAAGTATAATTTCGAAACTAAACTCGTCAAAAATTAAAAAAGATTTTGGTAACAAACTGTAAAGAAAAAAATTAATTTAAACAATTTAATAATATAACTAAATATCTTAAAAATAAAGAAAAAAACTTACCCGAAAATCATTCTTAAGGATAAAATTCTAAAAAAAAGAAAAATCATATTACAACCTAACAAAAAAAAATCTCGGAAACGATCTTAATAAACTAAAATAGAACCCAAATAAATCAAATCACGTAATCGAAAATACTTAATAAAAATAAAGCTAAACACCGGTAAATACAATAAAACATCCCTTATCACTACTTAATAACGATCAAACTAAATAGTAATAAACTATAATAATTTAAAAAAAGTATATACGCTTATTAATTCTATAATCTTGATAATACTAGATTATAATATAACTTAATTACCTAAAATACTCTTAATATTACTAAACGTAACTAAGTTCTCTTCATTACTTAAATCTCGCAATAAAACTACTAACATTAACCGTATAACTTAGTTTAATAATTAATTAACTAACCTAACCGTCATAATAATTTCGGGGGAGGATAATAATAAAGCCGTAAAAAAAAACGATATTTTTTAAAACTGGGGCGAAAAATAATAAATTTAACTTTAATATTAAAATAAATATATTAAGTGATAAAGGAATAGGTTTTTAGCTTCCGGTATTTTCGTTATAAGTTACGGAAACGATATTATTTTTAATTAAACGGTAAAAATTTTCGAAAAAAAAGCGGAATGAAAATAAATTTATATCGATGAGTTTTTACGGTTTTAGCCGGGTATAAAGCTTTAAAAATATAAAGAAGGTAATAAGTTATTTTATTAATAACTTTACGAATAATATTAAAGCTTTTAATTTTTTAATAATTTACGCGGTATTTAGGAATGGAATAAATTTTATAATATTTAAAAATTTAAAATTAAAGGAATAAAAAGTAATTTATTTAAAAACCTTGATCGACGGGATTTAATAATCTCGGCCGAAATAACTGTATAAATTTATATATATAGAAAGGTTAGAATAACAAGGGTTAATAGTTTTAAAAAAGTTAATAAACTCGAAAAATTTAAAGAAATTTAAAGAAATTAATATTTTATAGGAAGTTTTAAGTTTTAAAATAGTAGTAACAGTTTTTTTAGCCTTTCAGCTATTGTTTCCTAATAAGATTAATAGCTTTATTTATATTATGCCCGAAATTAACTTTATCTTTTTCGAAAAATTATAATTAAAAATACGAATTAATTAATGCAAAAATTATTTTATGTTATTTATTACGTTATTAAGTTTTATAACTTAAAAGGTTCGGTATTAATTATTTATTATGCGTTAAAAATAAGGCGCTTAATTAAAGGGTGATAAAGATTTACTAACTTAAAAATACTTAAATAAAAAACTTGTAAAAAAAGTTATTTTATAACAGTTTTTGAAATATTTAATTTCTTTGAAATCTATGTATAAATTAATAATTTTCTTATATTCGAAAGAATTTTATTAAAACTGTTATATATAATTATTATTTTTAACTTAATACTTAGTTACCTGGAATTTTCCCTTTTTTTAACGTATATACTTTTTTATAACGTAATATATTTTTTTATAAAATATTAGGTTTTTTATTAAATTAAAAGATTTTCTTTTTAATTTAACCGTTAATTATCGTTATTAATTATCGCTATATATTTCTGATAATTCCGATATTATTTTACGACTATTCGGTACCGTATATTATAAAGGAATTTTCCGGTCAATTTCGAAATAACGCGTTTCTACCGTTCTTTAAGGATATTTTTTTAAGCTTTCGTAAGTTTTAATTTTTTATTTATATTTTTATTACCGTTCCTTTTAATAAAGATATATAAGGTATATACGGTATATACGAAACGGGTTTATAATAATAAGTTATATTCGGGCGCCGAATATTATATAATTTTAATTCTTCTTTTATTATACCGAATATTTGCTTTACGATAATTTTAATTTTTAAATATCGTAAGTTATAAAGTTTTTTTACCGTCTTAGTTTTTTTTTAATTTAGCCGTTATTTTTAAAAATAATATTTAATAACTAGAAAAGGTACGGTAATTTCCGATCGATTATTAAAATTATTATTAATTATATAAAATTACCTTAATAGTATTTTAAAGTTTTATAAAATAATATCCGCGGATAGCTTAAAGTTATATATAAAGCCTTAAACGCCGGTTAATACGTAATTAAAGGTTTTATTTTATTTTATAACCGTAAATACGTTTTATAAAATAAAGCTTTTTATAATTTTATTATTTACGTTATTTATTTTGTATAATAAAAACGTAAATATAAATATCGTTAATTACCTTAATATATTTATTAAATTATGTTAAAATAAAAGTTAATTTAATTAAAAGTATAAAGTATTTTATGGCCTAATAGCTCAGTGGTTGCGAGCCTGGGTGTCTCTTTTAATTGCGACAGGCTTAGGCACTTTATTTCGGTTGGTTTTAAGAGACAGCTGGTTCAAATTTAGCTTGGGCCACCGTTTTTTTAGGTGGCGCCAGCCTAAAGGAGCTAGACCTGGAGCTTCGGCTCCGTTACCGTGTCGGCGACAATTAAGGGGTGGCTGGTGGGACCAGTTACGATTGGGGGCGATAGGAACCAATTAATCAATCGGGTATATCTTACCGTCAGTTACCGTGTCACATAACCCGCATTACGTTTTTCCGGCCTTTAGCCAAGAAGGGACGGTTTTTAAAGGGTGCTCCCCGGTCGCGTTTGTAAAACCAGTTTGTGCATGTACTTAGTAAATGGATCAGCTCCCTGTATGTATGTATATAGCTAGATATCTCAATGGCATTTTACCTTGCATAAAGTATTTTATATTTGGTTATTTTACGAAAATACGAAAAAATATTATTATATACTTAAAAAGTTTACGTATAATAAAATGAATAATATTTTGCGAAATTAAGAACCGATTAACTGCGTTTTTTTACGTTTCGTTAAAAAATATAATATATAAAAATATTATATGTTTTTAAATAATAAACGTATAACGAATATTATCGAAGTTAATATAATCTTAAAGTTATTATAATAATAAAAAGAATTATAACTTTGTTATACGAAAAAGATTTTTAAATTTCTAATTTAACCCGTTTAAGATTTTTTTTAACGAGATTCCGTAAAATTTTAGGATTTTTCTGATTATGGTTTTTTTTTTTTGGTTATAAGTAGGTATCGCCGATCTTTTTTTTTAACCTTTCGTAATATACGTAAAGCCCGTATAACAGCGAAAATACCCGTTGTACGCCGAATTTGTTTTTAATTCGAAAACTTTTTTATATTTTACGGCTTATAACGAAAAATATAACTTTAAATTAATAGATATTTTACTTTATAATATTACGAAACGAAAATAACGCTTTTTAAACGATTATTAATAATAATTATTTAAGAAACGTTATTTTCGTTAAATTTTATTATTAATTTAGGTTATTTTAAAAAATCCGATAAGGCAGGGAAAAAAAATATATTGCTTTAGGTATACGTTATTTATATTCGATACGTATGACGAAAATCATAGCTGAAATAGGCTATATTCGGTATTTAGTATTTTGGCTAGGTATTTCGTACCCAGAAGGTGGTATTATTAAGCTATTAGTCCCTTTATTTTTGCCCTTAAGCCCGTTATTGTTCAGGCCCTAATATTGTCTAATCGTAAAGTATTTTTTTAAACAATTCGTTCGAGACTGAAAGAGCTAGAAAATGGTATTCTGGCAAGACTTAAAGCTGCAAGTTCTTTATATTAGGCAGTGATATATAACGGCCTACCTACAGGGGACCTTCCTATAGAGTCCGCTAACGAAAACCTGCCCTTTAAACAGAAGGTCAGTTCTGGAAAATAATCAATACTGTCGGCAATTGAGGCTTTCAGGTGCCCGCGGCTGGTGCATCTAGGCTGCAGATGCTGCCTAGGACAGCCTTTGTCCAGGAACTAACCTTTATACAGTTAAACGTATATATAAGGGCGATTGTTACCAAATTTCTTTAGTTTTTCCTAGAATAACTATGCGCTTTTCGCCAAAATCCTACATTTAATTATTATAACTATTAATATGGTAACATTTTCTAGTTAATTAATAACCGTAACGTAGTACACAAGCGAACGGACCAAACAAGCGAGCGGATCAAATTCGCCCCACTTTTTATTTAAACAGCTATAACTTTACGGATTTAACATGGATTTCGATGCAACTTTACCAGGTTCATTATTGATAGATATACTAACTGTATATGAAATATAAAATTAATTGGTTTTATTTTCGTAAAGATATAAATTTTTATATAATATTTTTAAGATAAAAAACTTAAATAATATATATTTAAATAACATAACGAAACCTTTGTTAAATAATGTCAAATTTGATATAGCGTAATAAATAAATTCAAATTATAATGTGATATTTTTTTCTATTTTTGAAAAAGTTAATTTAAGGAGATATAAAAAAGTGGGTCGTATCTACTAGTAAAAATTACATTTTTATATATAGCTTACGTAATTTAGGCCTAGGATTTTTCCGAATTTTCTAGTACGTTATTCTTCAATTTAAAAAGGGATATATAAAGTTTTTTTAATTTTTATAAAGGTTTGGTAAAGTTATAAATTTTCAAAGATTCGATTTTATTATGTGGGTCCGAACGGTCCGCTCGCTTGTGCGGTCCGTTCGCTTGTGTACTACGTTAATACGTTAAATGAAATAATTATTTACTAATTAAGTTAATAAAAAAAATACAAGATATAAAAGGAAGTTACCTAATTAATTTAAAAAAAAATAAGCAGTTAACGATAGTAAACGAATAGTAAAAATATATTTTAAGGTAATTCCTTATAATTAAATAAAGTAATTTACTTATTTAAAGTTGCGTTTTTATATAAGATAAAAAACATACGAATAATAATTTATTTCCTTTTTTTTAATTAAAAGGATTTTTAAAACAAAAACTTTTATAATAAGGGGAAAAAAATTAAAGTTTACGATAGGTATGACGGCAAAAAAAAAAAAATTATTTTCGAAATTTTTTTAAAAAAAGTTTTATTACTTTAATAACGATAGTAAAAAGATTGATATAAAACATTTATATAAAAATAATAACTTTAATTAAAATTAAAATTTAAAACTTTAATAAAAAAAATCGACGATATAATAAAACGAATATATAATATCGTAAAATAATTCTTAGATTTATTTTAGTTCGGGAACATATTTTAATAAAAAGTGCCTTAATAAAACCGTTTTAATTAAAGATAACGTAAAGTTTACGAAGTGTAAATATTTACAAACACGTTTTACGAAAAATTTAAGGGACGGAAGGTTTATAAAACACCTTTATTACCGTCGAAAGCGATATAAAAAGATTAACTTTATAAGAAAAGGCGAAATGAAATTAAGGAAATAGTTTATTAAAAAGTTAAATCCCCCGAAAAAGGAGAAAAGCGAAAAAGAAATTTACGTAAAAAAAGTATAATATATAAAAACCCTAATAATTCAGATAGGTTATTTTCAGATTTATTTAAAAGTTTCCGAAAACGAAAAAGCTGTCGTAATAATTCCTTTAGTATCCTTAGTAATTTTTTAAGTTTTAATAATTTAAACCGTTTTAACGAATTAAGCGTTTAAAGGGGAAAAAAAAAGATTTTAAAAAGTTTAATAATAATATAAAGTTACGTTGGAAATGTTTTAACTTTTTGCTAAATAAGAAAACTTACTTAGTAAATTAAGTTAATTAAAAGTTTTAAAATAACGTTTTAATTTTTACCTTTAAAAAGATTAATTATAAGAATAAAATAAAGTTAAAATAACTTAATTAGTTACGTTTCGCGAAAGTTATTATTAAAACGTATAAAAAACCGCTTTTAAAATCAATTATAAATATTAAAAAAAAAACGAAAATATTAAGAACCTTTAAAAAGATTTACGTAGTTATAAATAAGGCTAGGTAAAGGTCTTTTTGAAAAAAGTTTAGTAAGATTATATATAACGGAAAAAACCCCGTATAGTTTATTATAAAGTTTTAAAAGTTATTACGAAAGATTAAAGGCTGTAATATAAAGTTCGGATTAAAAGAATAAATTATTATATTCCTTATTACTATAAAGGATTATATTAGCAGTTAATATAAGATGATTTAATTAGTATTTAAATAAATTAATTATTTCTTTTAATAATTCATTAATAACTGTCGGCAGAAGTGGTGATTTATTGTTGGAGCGTTGAAAGGATTGAAAAGGCTTTGATTTGTGGCCCTAGGATTACAAGGACAAAAGAGCTGAAGCTATATCTAGCTGCTCTCCCCCCCTTAGTTAGAAAGGATAGGACATATCAGAACCACAGCCTGAAGAATGCAATACAATTACCCACAATAACTTTAATAATAAATTCCATAACCGTAATAATAATAAAAAACAGGAAGTTTTATAACGCCTAAAAAGGCCAAAAAAAAGGAAAGAACAATAATAATTTCCGAAATAACAGGCCCGTATAAATCAAGAATAAAGAGTTATTTTGCTTTAATTATAATAAATATAGGTATTTAGAAAAGGATTACGTTAAGCCGTAAAAGGAAAGAAACGGTAAAAGAAAAAAAGAAAAACATAGTTAATGTTAAGGTAATAATAGACAGAATAATTAAAGCAACAACTTTCGTAACGCTTATAATGGTAACAGAAACGAAAAGCAATTTATTTCTAACGGTTTAAAGGATTTATATTAATTAAACAGAAATGCTTTTAACGTTTACGTTAAAAAATAATAGCTTAAAAACTTTATATAGTAATACGATAAAATAATTTAAAAAAAAGATTAAAAAACTTTAATAATTAAACGCTTTAAAACTTAAAAGGTTATAATAGCTAAATATTTTAAAACTTAAGCAATTAATTACTTTAAGTTATAAAAAAGCGAACGGCTTAAAGAAATTATGATAAATAGCGTTTGATTTTTATATATTTATTGCTTCGATAAAAACGATTTACACTAGTTATTTTAAAATTTAAAAATAAATGTTAACATTACGAATAATATTAACGATTTTAAATAAAATATTATGATAAATATTAAATCTAGGGGAATTTAAATTATAATAAGTAGAAAATCTATAGTTATTATTTTTATTAATATAGTTAAGTAACCTTTAAAAGAGCTTAATAGAAAAAAACGAAATTATAATTAAGTATAAGTTATATATTAATATCTTCCCTTTAAAAGTATTTTCCGGGAAGATATTTTATAAAAAAAAATTATTTAAATTATAACGCCTTAATAAATCTTAGTAGGATTTAATTGTTAACGATTAATATTTTACGGAAAAGATTTTTCCTATATTTTTATAAAAAACCGGAATTTATTATTAAGGCCCCGAACTTAATAAACGATAAGAATTATTAATAAGAATACGTACTAAGGAAGGTATTCGGTAAGGAAAACGGCGATAACTTAAAAACTAACTTAAAACGTATATTTTCGAACGTTTTTAAAAACGGAAACGTTTTAATATCGGAAAAAGTTATAAAAAAAGGGTTTTTTTTTAATATTACGATTTTTACTACCTTAATACGGAACGATTAATATAAATTATTAAAAGGTTTACGGGGATAAATTTAAACCTTAACGATATAAAATATATCCTTTATACGGCATATAACAAAAGGAAACTACGGAAAATATTATTTATAAATTTTTAAAAATAAGGCAAATATATAAAAGAAATTATTTAATAAGACATAAAGTTAATTAAACCTATTAATATCGAAAATAAAAGTTACTTTAATTTTATTATAACTAACTTATCGTGTTATAAAAAATATTATTCGTTTAAAAATAAAAACAAAATTCAATAATACCTATACGCGTATATCACGGAAATTACAAAACGTTTAAAAACGTTATTACCGGACGAAAAAAGTAAATATAAAAAAATATAGATTTTACGCCTTAACAGTAACAGGAAATTCAATATAATAATAATTAAAAACTTTTACGCCATAAAAAATATCGAACTAATAATTTTTAACGTATATAATTAATACTAAAACGGAATTACAAAACGAAAAATATAATTTTTATAAAACAAAACGCGTATAACCTCCGCGTAAATAAAAAATCCTTATATATTTTTAGGATTTCGTAATAGATATAATAACGTATATTATTAACAAAACAAACTAATTTACGATAAAAAATATGATAGTAATCGAATAGTTTAAAAATATATTCGAGCCGAATAAATTATACAAATTAAATAACGGTTATTTCTGAATCCTTAGTAACAGGTATATAATTTTAATTAATAAAAATTATCGGATTAAATTAAAAAAGTTAATAACCCGTAAAATAAAAGGAATGCTATTAAGGTATTAAGGGATATATAATTACAAAGTATAACTACTAAAAGGCGGTAAATTACTTATAACACCGCATATTACTATTTACGAAAACTTGGAAAAGCTAAATAAACCTTTTAGCTTTAAAAATATTATTTAATTATTCTTATAGCCCGTACAAGAGCATTTAAGACACCGTTAAAAATAAAACGTAAAAATAAAAAACAAAGATAATAACGGCGTTTTAAAGGACGATACCAAGCAAAAAACCAAATAAATTAAACGCAAAAGGGAACGCCTAAACAAATTTATCTCTAAGCTATACACTTTAAAAGCCTTAAATAAAGCCTTAAAGTTAATTCAAAAGTTAAAGCTAGCCTTAACCTAAAAAGGCAAAAGCGAAAGTAATTTATATAGCTTTTATTTTAACCTATTAACGTCGAATAACGATAAAACCGTTTTAATAACTTTAGAAACGTTAATTAGGCTATTCGGAACACTTACGAATACGAATAAATAGTTAATATATTAAATATTAATACCTATAAGTTATTTATTAGCATAAATAACGGCCTATCCCTAAAGAAAGTTATAAAAGACCTAAAACGAAAAATATAATATAAGGTTATTTTTATAAAAATTAAAAAAAGATTTAGGCGCGGAATTTTTAAATTTACGTTTTTTAATAAAGTTACTTAAAGGCACTTTATTAATACTAAATGAATATTAAAAAATTATATTTCTAAGAAAGCTAAATTAATATAAGGTACGTATTTACGCAAAAGGATTTATATAGCGAAAAAAAATTAATTATAACGAAACCGTAATAAATACCGTAAAAGTAATATATTGAAAAATATTAATAATATTAACCGCCTTTTTATAGTAATATATATTCCAGATAACCTTTATTATTACGTACTTAACCGGTAAGTTAAAGGAAAATATTTTATTACGTATTTAAAAGATAAGAAAATATATAGGTTCTCCCTTAAAAAAATTATCAAATTAATAAACCTACTATACGGTTTAAAATAAATCGAAGCTGCTTAATAAAAAAAAGTAAAAAAATATTCGTAAAGCAAAACTTCCGTCCGTTAATTTCGAATAACGCAATATATCATAATTCCAAAATAAAAAACGTTATCGCCTTATATATAAATAACTTCCTGCTTTTCGGCCCTAATAAGTAATGTTTTAAAAATATCGCTAAAAGAATTACTTAAAACGTTTTAATTAAGAACTTGGGTAATATAAGTTAATACTTAAGCGTACAACTTATCCGTTTCTTACTAACAGAAAATATTAGGTTAAATTAATAATAATATATTAAAAAGTTATTAAAATTAATTAATTTAAACGAAATAAAAGAAAACTTATATTATTCGTTAAAAATAATTTAAAATACGTTATAAAATATAACGGCGTAATTAATAAAAAAAGGTTTAAATATATAACCCTAATAAAAAAGATTTAACTTTTCGATTTATATTAATAAACTAAATATAACGTTTATAACGTTAATTTAAATAAAATTTATAAATAACCCGTTACTTAAATATTTGAAATATATTAAAGAATTACCGAAATACTTAAACGGTATATTAAATATATTTTTTCGGTACCGGAAATTACAAAAAGATTATTTATATTATAAATATAACAACTTAAAGTTATTTAAAGTAATAAATACAAGTTATACAAATAATTATAAATTAACAAAATCTACGATAAATTATATATTCTTTATAATTAAAACCTTTATTTTATAAACTTCGAAATTACAAAATATTATCATTAAATATAGTACGGAAATAAAATACGTAAAAGTAAAAATAACAGG
This sequence comes from Monosporascus sp. CRB-8-3, assembly GCA_004155055.1. Taxonomy (NCBI): domain Eukaryota; kingdom Fungi; phylum Ascomycota; class Sordariomycetes; order Xylariales; genus Monosporascus; species Monosporascus sp. CRB-8-3. The sequence goes on from QJNZ01002381.1 coordinate 89,957, forward strand.
TATAAAGGTAGTTAAGATTAATAACTTGTTAATAAAATTAAAATTTATATTTAAACGTTTTATTCCTATATTAAAGGATAACATAAACACGTTTAAATAGGTAAAAAGAAAACATAAATAATACAAAAAACATATTATATTTAAATCGAATATTATTACGTACGTTAAGAAATCCGAAAAGGAAATATTAATATTTAATACGTAAAAAATAAAATTAATCCTGCCGACAAATTTATAAAGCTACTTAATAAGGTAAATTTCGAACGGTTTATAACTAATTTAAAACTTAAGAAAATATAGAAAAAGTTAAAAAATACTTAAGATTTAATTAAAGTAACTAACAAAAAAATAATCCCGCTAAACTCTTTTTATACGGGAAAAAAAACCTTCCTTTGCTAAAACCTATTTTTCGTTACTAAAAGTAATAACCGCGGTATTTTTTTTACAATTATCCGAAAATATTTATTTACCTATTAATTTTAAAGTTTTAACCTTTGATAAAATTACCTATTTATATATAACTATAACCTTTTATATTAATCTTTACCTAAAGGCGTTAACGTCTTATATATAACTTATAACTAATTAATATCTTTTAATTAACTAGAAACTTTTTTTATTTAATAACCTTTTATAAAAAAGGATTTAAAAAGTTATAATTTTAATCATTTATTAATATTACCGTTAAAAAATAAAACCGATTTTTAAAACTATAAAACCTTTAACGTAACAAATTAACGTATATAAAATGTTTTCCCATATTAACGCCCAGCCTGGTCCGAAATATTTCGGAAAAAAATGGGCCTTATATTCTAGAACGGCTACGAAAAAACGGTAAAACGAAAAAGCTAATTTTTTAATATAACGGTTAATTACGCAGCCCTATTTTAAATAAAAATAACAAAAATAAACGTTTAAATCTTACATAGATTAAAGATTTTAATAACTTTTAATAAATTTTCTTAAAATTTTAAATTTAATTTTAAAAGATTACGTAAATAAGGTTATCTAACGCAAAAGGGCGTATCGGCAATTGGTGCTTTCAGGTGCTTACGGCTAATGCATCTAGGCTGCAGATACTACCTAGGATAACCTTTATCCAGGAACTATCCTTTATACAGTTAAACGTATATATAAGGGCGATTGCTACCAGACTTTTTCAGTTTTTCCTAGAATAACTATGCGCTTTTCGCCAGAATCCTGCATTTGATCACTGTGAATGCTAACAAATACATATATTTAATAAGCAGGTCATAGTATCATAAGTAGATAGAATCACAAACTACACATATAACGCTTGGTTTTCCGTAGCTCCATTATAGTAGCAAAGTACAAACGTGTCTGCCAGTTAACGAGCAGTCCCCACCTCTGGGCCCTTCCGAGTTCGCCATTACTGTCATTTCTCCAAATACTGTTGGCAAAAGGAGTTCTCAATTATCTCTTCATAATCAAAATACTGAGATCCTTCTGTACCAGACGCAGAACTACATGCGGCAAGAACTGAAGCTCGACTGCGCTGCAGCAATAATAAGCAACCAATCACACGACCCCGCGTAATATCCCTTCGCTTAGGCAACTCTTGGCACCAGGCGCCTACTTCGGATCTGGACTTCACTTGGGCAACTTCCCAAAACGGCAGCTTTCGAAATACCGCCTGGAAACCACAGCGCCTACGGCTCATGTTGCTGCGTCCGTTTCTGGCACCAAGCCACTTCTTGCCCCTTGAGAGATACAGATAAAGGTGAGACTTGTTTCCTTGCTTCAGTCTTCAACTATCGGGACTTGCAGCTATTCAGATTCACCTGCGAACAACGTCCATATGTCTCATTCGAAGACTTCTTACCTTTCACCTCGAGATCCTCCTCAAGTCGAAACTGTTGAGATTGACAAAAATCCACGCCGAAGTGCGTTATCTCTAGCACTCCGTGATCGAATTCGCAGACTTTTCCTGCACCAAGATCACTCGAGCAGCTCTCGCTCAGAATCCAGCCCCACAAGGCCTAGAGCCCGCTTTATGATGATGGCATCCTAGCTAAAGGTGAAGGCCGAGGTACCAAAACTATTATATGCGAACATGCTTGTTCTCTTCACCTGGCTTCTTACCGGCCTCGTTATCCTCCCCGTGATGTTCGCTTCGATCCGTAATTCCCGTGGCTTAAATGGCATCGGAAGGGCTGGGAAAGTTGTGTTTAGCGCGGTCTGGGATTCTCCCTTATTAGTGGTAGCAGGGACAGGTTTTATTTGTGGCGTAGTTAGATTATACTAGCACTGTTAGGGGTATACGGGGAAATATATTTGGCTGACAGACTGCGTATTTTTGTAAGTCTCTTCTCAACTATTGTCGGATACAGTGGCTCTAGGTCGGAAGGAATCGGCCCGTATGTCGCGCTAACGGGTGGAGGACACAGGGGTAACAGGAAATTCGTATAAGAGATTAATTCCCTTCAGCCCTGACAAATGACAGTTAGCTGTTATCATCATCAACAATCAATAGACGTATAAAGCTGCAACTAGGATACCCAATTTACGTGGTCTTAGGCTGTTTAACAACTATTATATAATGATTATAATATTGATAAGGGAAGACTTACCCTTATAAGGGGCAGTTCGGTTAACTTTAACAAATTATTTTTAAAGCTCGTGCTAACCCTGTTAATTAACAAGATAAAAGTGGAACTGCTAAAGCTAAAGTCCTTATTAATTTAAGTTTAAATTTAGTTGGTTAATTTTAACGAACGGCTTTAATTTTAATAGTTAGATAATTTCTTGATATAATTAAATTATTACCGTTTTTCGATAATATATAGTGTTAATACCTTTATTTAATAAAGAATAACGTTTTTCGTAATAATCGTGTTATTTTTAACTTTCCTAACTTTGAATTTAATTATTTAACCTATAGGATAAAGTTTTTTCGGCTTTAATATTAATATATTCGAAAAGGGATAAAGGATATATTAACCGGAAACGTAACGGTTTATTCGAAAAACGAAGGATATTAGAAAATATTTGTAAAGTAATTTAATTTCGTATATAAAATTAACGGTTAATACCAAATTTTTCCAGTTTTCGAAGTTTTTGCGAAAAGATTTATATTTCGTTTCTAACATAATTATTATCCTATTAACGTAAATTCGCCCGAAAAGCCCCCCGGGCTTATCGATTATTATATATATTTAATAGTTTGTTACCGAAATTTTAAAAGTTTTTATTAATTTTAAATTTTCGTAAATAAACTAAGCTGAAAGTTAAGTTGAAAGTAATTAACCGTATTAACGTTATACGTAAATTTTATAAAAAATAATAATATTTTTTAAATTATATTAAAAACATATTAACGAAAAACTTATTATTCCGAATTATAAGATTAAAAAACGTGGTTATTAAGCTGTAATTAATAAGTTAAACGCGTAAAAAATTCCCGGAACGAAAAGGCAGGTAAAAAATAAATATAATTATTTTTAGGAAAAGATTTAAGTATAATTTACGTTAAAGAAAATAAATGGTTTCTGTTGGAATAAAACTTTTTAAATCTTTACGGTTAAGCCCGAAATATAAAAAAATTATTTAAAAGTTAATAATATTTTTTATATTAAATTATATAGTAATAATTAACCGTTACCTAGGTTTATTCCGAAATAAAGGTTTTCCGTTATAAAATCTTAAAGTACGTTAAATTTTATAAAGCCGTATTTGGGCCTTTTATTAAAGTTAAAAGCGAATTAACTGTTAATTTTAGGAAAGGAATTAACGCTATTATTTATTCCGCTTAAAAGGTATTATAGGTTTTTTTATAGAAATTAACTGCTAGCGGGGAAAGGAATAATTTTATTAACGAGGCCGAAATTATATTCGTTAATAATAACGTTTCGTAATAAATAAATTACCGCCTTCGTAAGCGCCTTGTTAACAATTCGGATACGTAATAAAAGAATAAAAAGTTTAAGGAATATAATAATTTGCTAATAAAAAAAGATTTCGAATATATTGCCAAAGCGTTAATTTGTAATAAAAAGTTAATTCGGAATATTAAATTAAATATTAAGATAATTTTCGGAATTTTTAATAACATTTATACCGGTTAACTTAACGATAATATATTATTTTATATCGTGTAAGTTTAAACGCGTAATAATCGTTTCGTTACTATATTTATTAACTTAAACGATAATTTAAAGTTTTAATAATTTAAAAGTTTCGAAAATAATAAGGATTCTGGCCGTAAAAACGTTACGCGTAATAACGAAAAGGTTTTTTATAATAATAATAAAAATATTATTTATTTTTTAAATACGAAAAGTAATAAAAATAATAAAAATAATACGGATATAAAGTTATAAAAGTATTAAAGTTATTAAAATTATTAAAGGTATAAAAATAATAAAAGGAAAATAACGTAAAAAAAATAACTTTTTTTATTAATAATAATTTTTTCCGAATTAATATATTTCGTCATAATATTATATATAATGTTATTTAATATAACCTAAATCTTAAAAATATTAAATCCCTATATAAAACGAATATATTTCGGATATATAAGTTATTTAATAGTATTTTGTGGGCAAATTGTGTTGCATTCTTCAGGCTGTGGTTCTGATGTGTCCTAGGTCTAGGTTCCTCATTTCCAACAGGGGGGAGAGCAGCTAGATATAGCCTCAGCTCCTTTGTCCTTGCAATCCTAGGGCCACAAATCAAAGCCCTTTTGATCCTTTCAACCTCCAACAATAAATCACCACATCTGCCGACATATTTAAATTATTATAACGAATAAATTAAATAGTTTTTTGTATTTTTTTTAAAAAAATTACAACTTATTAACCCTTAAATATTAAGCCTTTTTTTTAATTAACCTATAATTATAACAATAACGCTTTTATTTAATCACTTTCGCCTTTAATTTTTCTTGAATTTCTAATACGAATCCTATATTTTTTTGGCGATTTTATTATAATATCTAGTAATAAATAAAATTAGGCCATTTTGCCTTTTTACGCGCGAAAAATTATTCGCTTAATTTTTATCGTTAATATAAATTTCTTTATCTAATTCCATAGGCTTATTAAGGTTAATTTCGCTGTAATCTAATAAAAATTTAAAAAAACTAACCGTAACGTATATTGTTTTTAATATCGTATTAATACGTATAAAAAAATCCTCCCTAAAAACCTTAAAAATACCTTTTTATTTGCCAAAAACCTTTTTAATTACGTTCCGAAACTGCGTATATCTTAAATTATATAATTCCTCCGGTATATATAACTTTATTTTAACCTGCGTTTACTTTCGAAAATAATACCGTACGCCGTAATACGGAATAAAAATTCGCCTGCCGGTAACGTATTTAATATCTCCGATTAAATATTTATCTTTAAAAATAACGAAATTATTACGATTAACCGTATTATTAAATATTTTACCGTTATTTATAATACCTTTTTAACCTGTTAATACGTAAATAAATTTTTTATTAAAGTTATAAACGGTTAATATATTCGTTAATAATTACCTTTTACGGTTTTTCTATACCTTTTACGAAAAAACGTTATTTTTAATTTTAACTTTAAAGTAAATATTATGAAATATTTTTAATACGTCCTTAAATTATAAAAAAAACTTTCCGTTATTTATAATTTTCCGGTAAAAGTAATTATTAATGGATTTAATAATAACGTATATTAATATTATAAAAATATTTAAAACTTTATAAAATAAACGATAAATAATATTATTACTTTTTATAAAGTAATTTAAAATAACCCGAACGGAAAAACCTTAAGTTATAATATACAAAAAAATTATTATTTTTTCGTTAACCGAAATACGTAACGTTTTTAAACCCGTATTTGTTAATAATTAATTGCGTAAAACGTAATATGTATTTTTTTTTATCTTCGTAATTTTTCGAAAATAATTATTAAATAAAGCTAATATATTAAATATATATTAAAGGCCCGTTAGGTTATTAGTATATATTTAAAAACGGCGTTAAATATAGAAATTAATAGTTACTAAAGTAATAATAACGGTAATAAACCGTTTCCGTTAACGGTAACGTATTTTCCGTATTACTACCATAATTATCGATTACGAAAAGTGTTAAATATTATTATAAAATCGCAAAATAACAATTACGGAGGTTTTAATTTAAGGTATTATTAAGATATATAGCAAAAAAAACGGTTTAAAACTAAGGCAAGGTTTTTAACGTAATCTATACGTTATTAATTAACCGTTTTAATCGTTCGGAAACTGTTAAAGTTAAAATAGGGAAAAATTAACATAATAATTAAATATCATTAATCCGGGCCTACTAAGAAAAACTAGCAATTTTCAGCAGAAAAATATGGAAATTACTGGTATTAAACGTTATAAACGGTTTGCTAATAATAATGTTAATTCCTTATAAATATCGGATATTAAAGTTAACCGAACTGCCCTTAAACTTTGCCCTTACCTTTATTACGGCGTTAGTTAATATCTGTACAGCCCGTAGCCGTAACTAGTGATTCACAGTATTCGTAACCATGGCTATGACGACAAGCATAATACTTATTGCTATTATAATATATATTATATATATAGGATTGACTGACTTGGCTTGTGAAAAGCACCGCGCAATAAAAGAGACTTATATTACGCAGTAGGTGGTTGGAATGCTTTGTGAAAGTGGCTGCTGGAAGGCCGTATACTTTGTTGGGGTGGAACGATATACGCGTTCAGGTGTTGATTTATATTTTATCTAATCTGGTTAACTGATAAGATTTATTACATTAAGGTGGGCACAAGGCATGTTTCACCTCTAATGATTGGATTGCGTGCTACCACTCTCTTCCGAAGCAAATCACCTCCCAGCTTTTGTCGCTGTGTGTCAAAATTGGTGACCAACATCTCAAGTGAATCTCTGCAGTTAGATATTTGCTGCAAGATGAGGAGGTAGTTGGGAAGGAGTGGTGGGTTGTGTCCATGTGTCTGAAGCTTATTGTTTCTCGTAAATTTTTTTTTTTTTTTTTTTTTTTTTGAGAGAGAGAGAGAGAGAGAGAGCGGATCACTATTCAATCACCTATCATAGATGTATTATCCCAATTCTGCCTTCTCGACTTTGATAAATAGTAATCAGAACAAGGTTTATTAAGTGGCTCCGACAGTTGAAAGGGAATAAACCCCTGGGAGGGTTCAGGATTGGACCACGGTTAAGGCCTTCTGTTTAGTCCCTTTCTCTGCCAAAGCACCATCAGCGCAGTGCGAACTGCATGACGCAGACTATGAAATTCAAATGGTCCGGTCCTGACGATTTCTCGCAAATAGAACGCTACGTGACCTTTGGCCTGCTGTGGATTGAGCGCGGCCGACCTCTGGCCTTTCTCGCCGCCTCACCGCCCCGTGTCTTCAATCCACGAACAACCGCCACTTTCCCATCAACCCTTGGGCGCAGTGTCTTCAGTCGCTCGTCACGGGAACCCACTGCTGCAGTTCCGCGAGATATGCGCTTGGCCTGCCGACGTGGTCGGGAATTACTAGTGACTGTCGAGCTGTCCTGGACCGAGACCACCGCCGTCCCGAGACTCGGTTCCAGGACACTGCTTGGATCCTCACTACCGTGTTGCTCGTGGATTGCCTTTCGTCTTTTCCTGCTTCTTGCACCTGAGCAGTCAGTCTCGCCAGCCACCTTCGTCTCTGTCTTCAACTGTGGTTCCCGGGTATCCTCATCTGTGGGGAGCTTGCGTTTCCTGCTTCGTGTTGTCCGTGAGTTGTCGCTCTTGCCAACCACCATCTTCTCGGTCTCATCCGTCCGCCTGTGTTTCACGACCCGCGGCTCCACGTCGGCGTCATCTGTGGCATCATCTGTAGGCTTTCTTTTCCTGCTTTTTGTTCCCACCGAGCTGCTACTCTTGCCCGCCGTCTTCTGCTCTGCCGCGATCTTACTTATTTCAGACTGAACCCACTCAACCCTGCGTTCCTGGTGGTCTGCTTCTGCCTTGGCTGACTGGTACTTCTGCGTATTGTGGACATATTACGAGGACCCACGACCTGCAAAGAGACGAAGGCCACGCTCAGCCGCTGCCGTGACTCGAACCACCTCCCGAGGGCACACCCCAGAGCTCCACGTCGGACAGCCCGGCCCCCTTGTGGCGTTGTCGACTGCCGCGCCTGAGATCGATGACGCGCGACCTCAGGTTGATCACGAATTTCCGTCGACCTTCGTCGAAAATAGCCACCAGAATGCCTCGCGACCTTCTCGAAGCACGTCTGTGGCATCAGAGATAGTACCAGTTGCTGAGTATCAGGAGTGGCCCTTCCAATGCTTCTTCAAGCGCACTAGGATCGGGAATGATGTGACGTACAATCTCGAGTTCAAACTGACATCGATCTCGGAACAACTTCACTTCCCGATCGATCCTAAAACATTAGATATCTTTTCCAACCAGGAGACGCCAGTAATGATCCCGACCAATCACGACGCTGCTACACCTTCCAGGATACATCAATCACCGTTGAGGCCTAAGAAGAAGCGGAAGCATGTTAAATGGACGACAGAAGAGGATACGACGGTACTCAAAGATGGGGGACGAGGATGGCTACACGTGGGAAGAGATCCATGAAGAGCTCCCCCACCGGACCCCAGGGACGATCCAGGCGCATTACTATACCATCCGAGCGGGAGTTGGTGAAGTCGATATATCGGGTGGCCAGCAGCAGAAGAGAAGGCGAGGCCGGCCCCGGAAGCAAACGTGAGGCTGGAGGTGAAGTAGGAAAGGCATGGGATTTTCAGAGGTGTTATGGCAAGTGGTGAGAAGTGATGGTTTTGTCGATGGATTGATGGTCCGTAGTTGGAGACTGTCATGTTGGGTGTTTGGCAATATGGTGTCATTTGAGCTTGCTTTCTCCTGCAAGATTCAAGCGAAGCCGAGCAGGGGCGTTCGAAGCGGTGGTGATAGCGACGACGAACTTAACAGCGCCGACTCGGCCGAGAACGATGAGAAGAACCATGTCATACCAAGCGGAAGCAGCTGTCCTCATCTCACGATGGCCCAACACGCAAGAAGCGCAGGCGCTCTCTTCAGGAAAGCTCTTCCCGCCAGCGTGGACCTCTCGGAGCCCCATCGCCAATACCTCAAGTCACGCTCCCCTCTCGACCAGTGTTCAAGAGTCGGTACGAACTCGAGTGCCAAGGGCCGACATCAGACGGGAGAACGGGGTTGGGGAAGCGAAGGAAGGAGAGGTGGAGGTTTCTCATACTTGCTAGGCCCAGCAACGTCTTTGATCAAAAACAACTGCGGGGTTAATCATATAAATCGGTCATTTTGCAATACATATCCTTCAAACACAATTCGCGGCCTGAGATGCTAAAGTGCTTGCGGATGTGTTAGGTGTCAATCGCTACCTATTTCATTGCCGCATACAGCAACTACTTTGCCAAAACACCCCTCCTCGTTCTTTATATTAAGCTTTCGGTGCTAAAGGTTGGGTCCGGCGAACTTCGTACACTACACTTGCGCTAGGTTTTTGTGGGTTTACGGCTACGTCTATAGTAGGGACTCTTGGTCGCCCGAAGAACGCAGCGGCGGATCCAGCATATTTCGAGTATCTTTTACACCAGTCATACGGCATAGTTGTCGCAAATACATGTTTCAACCTCGCCATGGACCTTGTCACTTTCCTCGTTCCAATTCCTATTATCAACGGGCTGAATCTGCCGATTCACAAGAAGATTGGCCTGGCGTTCATGTTTATGTCTGGCTTTGTGTATGTCTTGCTTTGCATAGTGTCCCACAAGTTTTGGATCAACAGGACTTATGTAGGGTGTGATGTAGGGCAATTACTGCCGGGTCAGTTTCTCTCCACCTTCGGCGGTCTTCCTCAGCGCAGACTTTTACGAACCTTACGATAGTATGTATATGCACGTAAGCTCAACCCCCACTAGATCCTATCAAATCTTAAGTAGAAAAGATCTAACGAGAGGTATATCCAGGATCACCGACAGTGCTATTGCCATCCTGCTTGGCTGTGTCCCTGCAATACGCTCTCTCTCGGTAAAATATCTCGCCGACTCTAGCTCGCAAAATTGCGATCCATAGTCTCTTCTGATCCCATTACCGACTCGCTACGCAGGCAAAGTTTAACGCATCTGCGTACCGACTACCCTTAGCACACGACCCAATCTTATAACTGTATTGAGCCAGAGAAACAAATCCCGGGGACAGAAATATTTCGGGGCCACACTTCCGGGGCTTCCCGGCTTATCTCTTAGCCAGACCAGACACAAACGTGCAGACAACGGTGCCTATGGTTGTGTGTAGCCGAATACCTGTATATTATTGTCCTTTCTACCCGATGGTGGTGCGTCGAGAAGGTACATATGCCGTCGCTGGTAGCTATTTTGTGAAGAGATGACACTCTAGATTAGTACTCTTTAGCCAGACGCTTGGTGGATGGCTAGGTGGAACTCTGGTGCCCTATGTCTTCCTGAAATCTGATAAGCTTGGGGGAGGGGGTGAGAAGCCCATATCGATTGCCACAGAGCAGCCTATGCCGAATAAGCGGCACGGGTGTGCCTATTACACAATGGTGGTTGTGCAGCTAGCGGGTCTCCTTTCTGCTCCTCGTATCAAATTCCCGACATACAGAGACGAACGCATGTATCCTTCTACCAGGGCCGCCGTCGTAACCGCAGAACAACACCAGTGTTGGGCACTTTCATAGCCAAGAGGCTCGTATACTGGTGTTTCCCTTTCATGTGTTCAACATTATAGTGTGTCAGCATATATGCCACGATCGGCATCATTTCGTGCGCAGCTAAAAATCGACCAGGGCATGGATTGCTACTGGACCCAAACCTAAAGAACTGATCATCCGCTGTAGTGGCAGGTCTGATGTTAGTACATGCATGACGTGCCCACCCGTTTCTTGGTGATTCAGATTTGCAAACTTAAAGTGGTTGATGTGGTGCGCATCTGGGTAAATGTCTTCGTCAAATTGAACAATCTCTATTGGGAGAGCCAGCGTGGTGCCTGGGGAAACCAGGACGTCCGGGTCGCCGTGCTTAATCGTTATTCCTTGGGGATCTATGGCCTAAGCAGGCAGAGCCTCGTTAGCTATGCTTCATCGTCAACCCAAAGCACTATAATGACGTATTGTTCGAGCCATCGCGACAGAAATAAAGGGGGTTATTCTCATAGACTCTCGGATTGCGGAATCGACAAGTTTAAGCTTTTGGACCGCGTCTAGCATCCAAGTTCTATCGGCGTTAATACGGGTGGTCCTACATTCTTCTCGCAGAGAATCAATGTACCCAAGCGACGGGACTGAGGTGGCAAGATTCAGGATAACGTGGTGCACAGTGCAGGTCACGCTATGCAAGAAGACGTTGTTAGTTATAAGCAGCCGCTCCGCAATTATCCTGCCTGACATCTGCGTAGAGTCTTCGGGGGAAATGGCTTCGTCAATTATCAATTGAAGAACGTCTTTCTGTACATCAAATTAGCTGATTCACCCTGAACCGCCCGTTATCTACGTGAAATCAGGGTTACCCATACCTCAGGCCTACCGTTGCCATTGCCCCTAGCCTGTGGACTCGTTGTCTCAGCGATTCTGTCGTCGATGTATGGGGCACATGTTCTGGTAATCATCCGAGAATAGTATAGGCACCACCATCTCACCAAGCCACCGATGAAAGGTCTCAGGTGCTTCGGGGTGATGCCAATGAGTGTGGATCCGCCAAAGATTGCAACTGACTGGCCCTCAAGAGTGAAGGAACTTTTCGTCACGACCTGGAAGAAATTTGGAAAGAATTCCGCTCGCTTATCCTGAGGGGGGCATACATAGAGTGTCGCAGAAAAGGGCCCCCCAAGGCTATAGGGATCACTCGGAACAACGTTGATCCTCTCCGAAGCCCTATATCAGTAAATCACACACGCCATGTGGGCTCACCGCTTCCTAGCTTCCTAGTTATCAATCAAGCCTTCAAGAGCTGTGCAGCTGCTCCCTAGTATGTGTGACATAGAGGAATGCCACACAAAGCCAAATTTGCTGTCCTGGCAACGACGTGAGAGCACGACTGCCAGAGCGGGATCTCCCTCCAGCCTACGTCAGTTCTCCACGTGAACTTAAACCCCTCTTCAAGCTTATTGACTATCGGCTCCGTAAGATGGCTCAGCTCTCATGTAAGTTTGCTCGGGATCCAATATCTGTGGTAACGATCGCGGATGATTCGTGGTCACAGAATGTGTATTTTTCCCGGATCTGCTCATTCGGGTGCCAAATGTGTACGGTTGATCATCTGGAAGTCTGTATATCGTCTTCATTTTGTCCGAGTGGTAAGAAAACTACGGTGCCTCGGTCCAGTGTGGGAATCAGGTACGGCCCGCCCCTTTTGGAGAACTTTTCAATTGAAATTAGTCCGGCAATGGCTAAACAAGGTGTCGGTTACTAGTGGAAATACCATGGTATACCTTTCTGAGGCCCATCTGCAGTCTTCCATAGGGATCAGCATGTTGCCCGCATCTTGAAGAAGTACTCGTTGCGGAGGCCGACAACATGAAGAGCCCTGAATATTACGTCCTCGACACTATCAGAGTTATATTTAGTGACCATATATACGAATAGGAGCTGTCGCAGAATAGGGGTAATTTGCTTAGTCATCAGGACCTGTGAGCGTGTAGGCACCCCGCGGAAACGTCGTTCCGGGGCTCCCACACTGTATATAGAGCTTTCTAGCCACCGCTCTCTAAAGCCCAGATTAACCAAGTCAATATACACTTCACACACTCTATGCACTCTTTTCTAGCGATCAGCCTAACTGTCACAGTTATAAGCCCGGTAACGCTTTGCGCCAAGATGCTCTTTAGTCTAGTGGTAACGTTCGTATCAAACAAGTTCCCCGCACGAGTTTAACCCGCCCCGGCGCGGCTTGGCACTGATTAACGTGGCTTAAGGGCTAGGGTTCGATCCCATAGATGGGCCAAAAAGTGAGCCATAGAGGACGAACGGAAGACCCAATATGTAGCACGATTGATGCAGATATAGCCCTGTCGGCCAATATCTGGGAGGTGTGTCGCGGGTATATATAACGCTATTGGTAGCCACGCAATAGCGGCGTCGCTTTTGCGACAGGAGCACTAGAAGCAGGTAAAACACCAGAGTTGAGGAACTGGGAGCTCCATTTCGTGCATAGCGAAGCACGAACACCCTGAAAGATAGAGTTGTATCGATTAGAGAATAGGGGCCCTAGTGTGGGTGACCCACCTTTGGAGTTCACCCCCCTTTGGTAAAAAATTATGATTAAAATTGTAAAAAATCAACGTTTTACATAGAAATAGCTATTAAG